>VDFB02182868.1:0-11652 GCA_007258455.2 Sequoia sempervirens | reverse complement strand
AAATTAACTTAACTTCTCCTTAATTCAATATTTTAAAATATATTTAATTATATTTTCACATTAATCTAGAAGGCTTTTAAATCAAACTTAGTTTTAATCTCATGTTGTAATGTGTTTTACACATTGACATTGGATGTTGTGCCTTTCTAGGCTATTTGGGCATCATTTTAATGTTGTATAGTGTATTTAATCACACTTTCACATTCAAATTTGTGTCCCTAGCCCTAATTACCCTTTACATCATCATTAATAGGCCCCAATGACCCCATATTGTGCATCCTAAGGCTTAATTTGATCAAATACTTGACTAAATCATCATATAAACCTAATTTCTTCACTCCCTGACATCCCAACTAGCAAAAGAGCCCCTATGGGACCCATTCACCACTTTGGATGACTGAGTCCCATTTAGGTGGGACTAAGTCACCTAGAGTGGCGAATTAGTCCCATTTCGGCCATTTTTGGGGTTTGAGCAGGAAAAATTGGATTTTAAGTTTAATTCTCCTCAATGTCAGCCTTGGGGATCAAATTAATGGGAATTTTAGGTGGATTTCCTATATAAAAAATATTTTAAACCCTAATTCATAATTCATTCATCATTCATTCTCCATCTCAAGTCAAGCAAGCTAGGGTTTTAGCATTTGAAGTCATCAAGATAGTCCTCTAAGGTATTCAAGGGTAGATTCTTCATCCATTGTTGTAGAAATTCAAAATCTATCATCATGTAAAGTTTCTAATTCCTTCATTTCATGTTCATTCTTCATCTTATTTCTTCATTTGGTTTAATTACCTAAAAGGGGTTTGACCGAGGAAAACCCCTATTCCCTAACATTCAACATTTCTCTTTCTTTCTTTGTGTGTTTGCAGATCTAAGTACATTGAAAGATTGGAGATTATTGAAGAATATAAGAAATTTTTTACATATTTGTTTTCTAGTCAAAAATATTCAAAAAATTCATTATAGTGCTCAAAAATCAAGGTTTCGTGATCTCGATACCGAGGAAACGTAAAGTGTAGACCTAAGAGCCCCTTCCACTTCGATTTTCAAAAAGTGGAATCGCATACAATCATTAGCGGGTATATGATTCATGTACATGCTTTCAATAGCTTTATAGCAGAGCTGAATTCCATTTACTTAAACGGCTCAAATAATGTGATTCAGACCAGTTGCCCAGATGGTATTTATCCCAATAGGGAATAAACCTGTAATCAACATTTCAAATTTTCATTCCAACCTCCGCAAGTTTCCAGTACAAACCTTTCTATTTCTACCTTTATATTTAGTTTTGTTTTGTGCATTTCTATTCACGCTTTCTTAAGCCTTTTGCATATCACAATGTGTCAAACATTTTGCATTTTCTAGGTTTTGGTGTATTAATAGTCAACCTCCTTATCAACATTCCAAATTAATAAAAATATCCTTTGATATATTTAAATCTCTCTTGCACTAGAATCTCAAGGATTCGTTCTTGAGTGTGAACTTTGTGGAATCGGATTCCTCTTCCTTCATTCCCCTTTTAGGTATGGATAATGGAAGTTGTGCATTCCATTTCCACAGACCACATTTTGGTGAACCGGATGTGAAATAAGAGATCAAATCAAACTTTTGTTCATTGCTATTAACTATTTGTATCAATTGGCTGAGTTTCTACAACATGCATTTCATTAGATATAGCTTAAATTAGCTCATTTCATGCATTGCTCAAATTCAATTTTGTATTTACAACATTTTATTTTCAAATCATTGCATAACTAGAAAATTATCTTGCTTGAAAACTGAAAATTGCATTTCATTTTACATCCTTACATTGCATTTCAATTTTGCATAGATTACTTTTTCCAATTGTCAGTTTCAATCTTCTCCAAGTTTGCAAAGAAAAGGTTAGTCAATAAGCATGTTATTCATTCATTCAATGCTTGCCCTAGTTATGAGAGTCTATTAGTGAAAGAAAATGAAAATGTCAACATTTTCCTTAAACTTACACCCCCTCATATCTCTCCTATTTGTGAGAATGATGTGATAGAAGAGAATATAAACATGGATAACCATGATGATCACAATTGTACTTCTCTTGATACCTCTCCTTCTAGTGACGAAGGTATCTTGGTGAATGAAGGTACACTTGTTGAGAATCATGAAGGTCTTGTTTTTCCTTCTCCTCATTCCCCTTGGGAAGATAGTATAACAATAGAAGATGAATTCATTGCCAAAAAATTAATTAGTCTCCATTCATCTTCCAACACCTCTCCTATTTGTGAAAATGTTTTAGTGAATAAGGATACAATCGTGGCCACTCATGACAAACACATTTGTGAGGAGGATATATTATCAAAAGATCCAACGATTGGGAGTTATACCATTATTTCTCTCCTTCCTAATGTTCCTAACATTTGGAAAGTCCTATTTGAATGAAAGAATCATAGTTGTCCTTCTCTTGATGCCTCCCCTATTTGTGATGAAGTTGTTACTCATTTTTGTTATTTACTCAAGTTGATTTAGTTTAGAGTGTTAAAGTGAAGTACATTTTTTTATCTATCTTCCCTATATTGTATTCAATTGTATAAACATAAAAATAAAAGAAATTACAAGTTTTAGTAATAGATTATTGCATTTATACAAGTGCATACAATATGGAAAATATTTGCACAAAATCTTTCTGAAAGTAATATCTACTGATACAAAAGTACATTTTTCCTCACACAAGCCATGAGACTTAACTTGTCCAATGGAATTGAAGTACAATTTATACATTGATGGATTAAAAGAACAAAATTCACATATAGGGGAAGAGGTTGGCCATTGCCTGATGACTGGTCAGTGTCTATTGTCTTGTTTTGTCTCCTGCTTTGAGTTGTCTTGTGTCCTTCATAGCTCCCTACTCCAATCCCTGCATCTGTAAATTGCAACATAGTTAGAGTAGTGATCTAAACAATGAAGGCTCCTAACACAACATGTACATGCACCCACGAATGTATAAACTTCCCCTCAAATACACTAAACAAACATATGATCTATACATGTCCAAAGAAAGAAAACAGGATCACCAAGCCCTTCAGGCATATGCACATATTTTTTCTAGTTGTTTGCTTCATGTGCAGGTACAAGTGTAATCATGTTTATTTTTATTATTCATCCTAATTCAACATGTAGGGTAAAATGAGGCTTCTATAAGATTTGATCCCAACATGCTTGAGAAAATGAGATATTCAGGGTGGTTCTTTACTTATACCTTGTTTTTGATATGCATATGAGTAGTATCAGGTATGTGTCACAATTATGTTTTTGTTGCCTCATCATACAATTTTGTTCTGACATTTGCTACCTTTCCTCTAGATATTTTCAATCTGGCATTTTAGTGCCAACAAGAAAATATCTCTAAAGAAAAAGGCAACAAATTCCAAAATAAATTGTATCACCTTTAAACATTATCATAATTCCTAAATGAGGTGATGTACCTAGAAATCAAGTGTTTTGTATTAGTGTTTTGTGTAATTGTGCAAGAATGATTAGTCTTATGGGAAAATGATGCAATACAAAGTAGTAATGATGTCATGACATTATATACATACAAGTTCTTTATCAAGAAATGCAATTACTTTTGTTTATTTCCTATGATGTACTCATACAAGATCATCATCATACTGAAATAAAGAAAAGAGATTACTTAATTGTCATGGAAGAGGGTATCAGATCATTTGGAAGTGTCTAGCAAGACAGAGCTTGAAAGTAATAAAATTCCTTGAAGAGTAAAAAGAGACATCATAATAGTATTTCTAATCTTTTATATCAGTGATGTTTTATGATAGTATTCAGGATAGCCATGTATAAGTTATGATATACAATGCAAATATCACAAGAATGGGTTATGATAAAAAGCAAAGAAGTGTTATAGTGAATCTTGTGATAGCAATGATAGAATCCATAGCAATAGAGACAACAAAACAACAATGTATGAAAATATTTTGAGCTATAGTGAATTGTCATATTGGGGGCAATATAAAGGATGTAGAGATCCATATCAATCCACAAGAAACATAGAAGACAAGCACATGAAGTGTATATCATTTTTAGAAAATTCATCTTCACTATGATCAAACAAAAGTGGTAGTCCAATCAAGAAGGGATTTATCATTCACAATAGTGAATTGATAATTTTACTAGTCTAAATAACAAGCCACTACTCAAAGGAACCACAATGAAAAAATTAAGATAAAACACACAATCAAAATGAAGGTACAAATGAATAGTCATGTGACTATTAAATGACAGTGAGAAAGAAAAGGTGCCAGTTTTGATAAAACATGTATATGTGATAGTTATCATGTTTTTCATAAACTACATAGAGCAACTATAAGTGACAAGTGGAATGCAAAGGTCAAAGCCATCATGTCAATATGATTGTCCCTAAAAGAAATGCATGAGAAAGGAAAGAAAATTGATGCAAATGAATAAGTAGCACACATTGGTAATCATCTTGTTAATAGTGCAATGAGCATTCACAAACAACAAGTGTGGGAAATTTTAAGATCCCCTAGCAGGTGTAGAAAAGGTCAAGTAGCAGTCAATGAAATGACAAAGATACAATAATTGTAAAAATGTATAAGAATTCAGTTATGACAATTTTCAAGATAGTCTTTGTAACGTGATAGAAAAATGATGGCAAGTGGTGTCAAAAGGAGGTGAGATATCATTATTTGCAATAGAGATGATAAAATGGCCAAAGGTAGATCATAGACTTAGAATGTACTGACACAATATGATGTCTATCAAGGAAAATTAATAGAAAAACAGTCTATTTCAAAAGAAGATTCACAATGAGATACAAGCAATGGTGATACCAATGACATAATAAAGGATCAAATAACAACGTACCATGTTAATCCATCTAAATAAACTTAAGGGATTATAACAAAGCATGGTAGAAGATCAAAGAATAATCATATAGTAGTTCTTTGATGACAGTTATTTTGGAGTACAGGTAACATCCTAAATGATAGGAGAAAAACTATCCATAGAGAGTTTCAAAATCTTCCAATCATTCCTTGAAGAGGGTTTTCTTTCACAATCATAGGAAAGGGGTTATAAACTTCATTAAAGGGACAATCTTTTGAGTGATCACCAAGAAGCACAAATAACCCTGATTATCATGATCCAAAAGAAAAAAGGCTTTTAGAAGAGGAGGTTAAGGACTTATCCAAAATCATAGACAGAGGCCACAAATGGCACCAAGGCATTAGGAGCCCAAAGGAAGGCTTCACAAACATGTTGACACTAAGAGCTCAAATATTGAGACCTGTGGATCACAAGTATGATCCTAGACTTGAAGGAGAAGAATCCTATGAATTCATGAAGAAATCTTAGAACACAAGACACAAGAATAGGAAGTTACAAGCTACAGGAGATCCTGGGGTTGAGTCTTTTAAAAGGCCAGGAATTTACAAGAAAATGCATGAAACTTTTAAATCTATAAGGGGTTTTTGAAATAATAACTAATGCAAGTCAAAACCCTCAAAATTAATGTAGAGGAGCTCTACAAATGGAAGCAACAAAATAAAACCCAGTACCTATAACAAGATATGGCCATGGCTATTGATATAATTGGGCCTTTGTATTTTGCAAGTAGAAATGAAATCTACAAAAATATTAAGGTTTCTATGAGAGAAAATTGCTTTATTTCTTCAGGGAAATGTATGGAATGGTAGGAAAAAGAAGATATGTTCATTATTCTACAAGTAGGCTCGAGCTCAAGTTATTTTTCCTTCAAGAAATGCAATGAAAAACAAGGAATGCTTACCCAAGCATAAAGAGGTCATGGTTTTCCAGAAATTTGTACAAGAAACGCCATTGTTTGTTGCAAATCCATCAAAGAAATCACAATCGAGCTCCAAGAAACCCTCACTGTCAGTGGACCTAGCTTCTTTGAGAAGCTACATTCAAGATAGAAATGAATGATAATTTATTTCATTTTTATTTTTTTTTAGGGTTTCAACCCTAGAGATGTCGATGGAATGGCATTTTTTTCCATTGTTTTACAAATAAAACAATCCAACTAATGTGAGACTGTGGCCCTGCATTTTGGTGTTTGTGCCTTAGGAAATTTTTTGCCTTAGAGTATTTTTGTGATTTTTTTATGGTAAATTCCACCTCAACAAATGTAGTCCACTTCATTTTGAATTGCCACCTCAGCTATATATGTGTATTTTGGAGGGTGTTTTTTTTATTTTTTTATTTGCATAAATTCTATTGTAAAACAAATGATTTTAAGGTGCATTTATAAACCTTAAGTCATTTTTTTATCCTTAAATGCAAACAAAATGATGATGTATACTTTCAACATGTGTTTTTCAAAACAAGTGGAGGGAATGTAGGGTAAGTTATTTATAGTTTGGAGACATTTGTCATGTTTCTACAGGGCATTTATACATCTTGTTGAACGTTTTTCTAGAGTCTAGCAGTTTTTTTGCATGCCTAAATGTTTGGCATGGTCAAATCCACTCTCCCCACATGTTGGAGGTAGTTTTATGAGGAATCTAATGCCTTGTTTCTAGGTTTTTCTAGTGCATCTGACCCAAGGTAGTTGCTCGCTCCTATTTTGGTGCAACTACTTGGGTTGTGTGATATATTGACTCTTGTAACACATTTTGCAATTTAGTTCAAATAATGCAGTTTTTGGAGTTAGTGATTTTTGTGGTCCTTTCTCAAATTTGAGCATAGTTTGTAACTCATTTGGGGAGAATGAAATACAAACAGTGCCTTAGATTCTACTACTTTCAAGTTTTTCCTCCTTATCATTGTAGTATTTGTGCATTATTGAGTGATTGATCAAGCTACTTTTGAGGTACCTTAATCTCCTTGAAGTTTTATCTCATGCTTTCATGCCTTTTCTGCAAAAGTATGTTTGTGCAGGTTACAAGTTGTGTTAAAAGTTGCATGTATCTGAAAGTTGATTTTCCTCTTTAGGGGTTAATGCATTCAAACCCTCTTGTGAAATATTTATGTATGAACTTATAAAAATAAGTTGTGCAATTTAGCTATATCATTAGTAGCCAAGTGTATGCAAGTCTGAATCATCATAGCCCTTGTTAGTTTGGTGAATCACCTTTCTTTTAGTTTTAGTTTTCATTTTAAGCATTCCTTCTCCTTTTCCTCTACAAAAAAAATAGTAGTTTCTAGGTGATAACAAAAGGAGTCGGCCTTCTTCGGAGGTTTGATCTCATATAAGGAACCCACACCTTGAGATCATTCCAATGTTTCTCTAGAGTGCTAAGTCCTGCAACTTAACTTGTTAAATCTTGCACCTTAGTTAGGGTACAACTTTAGTGGTTAACAGAAGTTGCATTACAAAATTTAACCATGGATGAACATATTACAAGTTCTCCTACTATGGTAGCTAGTTTGGAACAAGAGAATGAGACCTTACACAAAAATGACTATCAAATAGAGTCTTCCCCTAATCTCCCCACTATCGATAAACAAGAAAATTCATCCATTGATCATTCCCCTACTTGTAATGATGTCATTTTGGAAGAACCAATCCTTGAATTTCAAGAAAATTTACTTTATAGTTTTCCTAATAACTATCCTCTTACGAAGGATATCATGGTGCACGCAAAGGATACAATTGACAATAATGATCTAGTGTCCTTGGAAGAAAATGAAGAGGAAACATTAGACTCTCACTTGCTAAGGGATTTTAATATTATTCAACCTCAACTCATCCTTTAACCCCCTTACAATAATGAAATTCTTATAATATAAATTATAGAAACTGAAATAGAAAGTTATAAATAAATAACAGAAGCTTAGAAACAATGTTTTAAATGCCAGAAATTGTAGTGCAAAATATGCACAAGGGCTAATTGCCCCGAGGTGGTAAATGAGTCCTAGTAGGGATATTGTTCAAAAAAATTAGGAATTTTTAATTGATTTTTATGCTTTTTATGTTGTATGATCTATATTGTAAGTGCAAATGTAGACTTTGTTTGATTTGCAATGAAATGAGATGCAAAAATGCAAGCTATATGATCTTTCACTAATCCAAAATTAGAAACCCTAAAATTCCAATTAACTAATGTAAATTATCCTAATGCAATGTTAATGCAAGCCAAATCTAGGATGATGATGCACTCCAAATTAGAATTATGATGTTCTAAATGCAGGTTCACCAAAATGGAACCTCTTAAAATGGGTGATTATTAAGTGTTGTCATATGGTTTACGACATAGAGCACACCCACTTTCAAGCTATTCCACTCAAGGATAACCCTAGAGATCTTGCAATAGGGTTGTCCTAGGGGATGAATGTAAACTAATAAGGGGTTCACCACCAAGTTAATACTTGGAAAGAAAAATGTAATGCAAGATAAAAATGCAAACCCTAATTCAATGTAAAGCTTCACTAAATGACCTAGAAAAGAAAATTAAAAAGAACATAAATCTACAGAAAGGATTGTGTGCACCTGGAAATCTGGAGATGGATGGAAGGAGGTTTGAAACACTATAATTTCTTCATTTAATGCTTAGTGGGAATCATTTTCCAAGATAGGTGAATCATTCCATAATCTGGGTTTCTCTACGGGAACAGGAATCTGCCAAATGTGTATCTAAATCTACAAAAGTTTAAATTTTGACTAAAATTGGCACTCATTCACCAGAAGTGGTGAATCAGTCTAGTTAGGTTTTTTTTAAGCTTTGAAGTCTGATCCTACTCTCCTTTGTCTTCTATATCCTTCTTGTAGGCATCCATTAAAATCTACAAACAACTAAACTTCAAGCATGGGTTAGTTCCTTGCAAACTCTATCAAAATACCTCTATGAAATCCATTACAAATGCTTTCAAAATGCCACAAATGATGATAAAAATACTAAAGCATGATGAAAACAAAAGCAAGCTACCTATTCCATAGTTGGATTGGTGTCACATGTGCTAGTGACCCTTTCCCAACCCTTGATCAAAGCTCAAATTGAAAATGCTATGAAGATGGTGGAGTGATGATGAACAAGATCAAATCTCAAATGAAGAGAGTAACCTTGCATAAAATTCTGAAGGATTTGCTCAAAGATGAAGCACCTATTTAAATATTTTCAAAATGCCAAGTGTTGAAGAGGGACCAATGTGGGATCAAAAACAAGCCAATGAGTTGAGGACACTTGTCATCATGTGATTAGTTGTTGTATGTGCAAGATTTGGGAAGAGTGCCCAAGAGGGGGAATTTTTGAATTCAAATTTGCAATAAATTTTGAGAGAGGGGACAAGAAAGAAGAGCAATAAATGCCCTGTTTGACTTGTCATGTTGAAAGAAAATGAGGTTTTAATAAATCAATAAAATTGATTTATTGTGCAAGTGGCTAGATCTAGATAATACAAGTGGGATGGGATTAGCATTAGATCAGGATTAGATGATGATTATGCCGATTAATGTTGATTAGATGATTTGACTTTCAAGACTTTGATAATTGATTTATTTAAATTAGAAAATGATGGAATATAATTTAAGATTTGATTTAAATGAAGTCCTGATTTATTTAATTTAAATGGATGATGCAAGATGAAGGTTGAATGATAATGTTTATTTGATAAATGAGATTATTTAATGAATGGATTAAAGTGATGAATGGGCCTAATGCAACACCTAGTTCAGTTGATGAATGAACCTGATCAAATGCAGAATGTTAGTTTTGCATGTCTACATTTTTCCCCTCTTTGAAGCAATGTACTTGTTGCGTTGGTTCAAAGAATATCTTGCCGCAATCGAAATTTAAAAAATTTCATGATTTTTTCAGATGCCCCAATGGAAAGAAGTACACTGGTACATTGCCCCCTCGAGAGATCGAGCGAAAAGATTCAATTTGAGGGTTGATCTCGCGATAAAGAGGTTCAAAATGGATGGTTATGGATGACGATGCAAATGAGATGATTTTAAGATGCTTAGAATAACAAATCTATATTATCCTAAACAACTTAAATGATGATATGATATGAGATGGATGAGATTGATGATGTGATATGCTATGATTATGCAATGGATGATTTATGATATGCTTAGACTAACAGATCTATATTATGATGATGATATGCAATGCATGTGAAATGATCAATGTTTCCTATGATGTATGATATGAATGATATGTGGTATGCTGATGGTTTTCTAGATGCAGAATGGATGCATGATGGATGCATTGGTGATGATGATGCTAACGGTTTGTGGATGCAGGATGGATGCATGATGGACTATTCATGATGCAATGTTAGCGTGGAAATGAGATGATGACAAAAGGATCCAACAAGTCCATGATTGGTCAAGACTTTATTAGAGATGATGATGATTTGCTTGTCAAGGATTGGGATTTTCAAAAGGTCACTTACTTTATTTTTGATAACACACCTAAGTACGATGCATCAAGGTATAAAGGACCAGGATGGCGTTGTACTTAGTGTGATGGAATTTGACTCGACAAATAGATAGGAGTATTCTTGTTCACACCTGACATACGGAAACCTTGCTAGGATGCACTTTAGAAGTCTCAAACATCTCGACCAAAACACGTAAAGGTATAACCAATCAATGGCAATAGTCAACAAGCTATCTCAAACATCCTCCATACATATCTAACAAAGCAAGTATTCACCAAGTTATGTTTACAAGAATGTCCAACAAGTACGCTATACAAAAAGTTATCAATGATCAAGGTTCCATTCCTATCTCTCTAAACTCTTCGCTCAGATATCATCGAGAGGTCCTTGAATGAGTGCAATAAGATAAATCAAAAGAAAAGATCAAGTACACAAACAAGTTGATGTTCTTCAATACCGCTAACCAAAAGGGAATGTGTTTTTAAGGATAGGAACCGAAACTTATTGCCAAAAGATAATGCCCACTGTAGGAAGGATACATCCTAGGACATGTTAGTGGATGGCGGCACGTCATTTCGTTTATCCAAAATGTTCTTTCTGATAAATAATGCCCCTTGTAGGAAGGATTCATCCTATGACATGATGTTATCAGATGATTGATATGGGACTGTTTGGATGATGGACTATCGACACAAAGACCTAACCAACTTGTTTACGTATTGACTTAGACTTGAGACTTGACGCTTTTAAGATTTACTTTTAACCTGCTAGACTTGTTTCTAACTGTTTCACCAAAGGTTGATGATGACGATCAGTTTATTATGAATGGTGTTTATTGCGGGTGCAAGCGACATGAGGCGGATGGATTTTTTCAAATATTTGGATGTTTTTGATGTTTTTGCAATGTTTTGAGGCTATTTTTGGTATTTTTTCGAGGTTTTACAAATGTTTTGATTTTATGTTTTTCAATGTTTTTGGAATTTTCTAAGATTTTGACCGAGAGACTAACCTAAAGACCTATCCTAGGGGCCTCGGGGGCTAATCGACAGATGAGCCTTGCCTACGTTATACACGCAGAGACCATGTAGTTCGACTGACGACTTGACCGATTTACAGATGATGATATACATGATGCAATGTCAGTTTATTATGACGGACTCCTATAGGACTAACCTAAATGTCTGGGGGGATGATCAAAGATCAACCTTGTCTACGTTCAAGCTCAGAGATGACGTAGTTCGATAAGACGACCTTGTTTTTGGATTTTTGAATGACTTTTTGACCTGTTTTTGGATTTT
>VDFB02182867.1:0-13374 GCA_007258455.2 Sequoia sempervirens | reverse complement strand
ACAATTAAACATGTCTCGCCTCAGTAATGGAAGTTTTTTTCACTTTATTTGGAACCATATGGGAGTGTGTTAAAAATTGATGATACAGAAACCCCTCTACCTCATTTTGATGCTTGGGTTCTAGTTTCTCTATCTTCGGGTAAAGAATTGTTGGGGGTTATTGAAATTCATTTAAATACTGGCAATGTGTGTTGTGAAATTGAAGCCATGGGAGGACTTAATTCTTGTTATCTATGTAGACATGAAGGGCACATAAGGAGGAATCTCCCTCTAATAAGAAATAGAACAAATTTCAAACTTGCCTCTAGTGGGCTTAATAAAAGTAGTAATAAGAATAATAAATGGGCCTCTAAAATGGAGGGTCGAGCAAAAAACAAGGATAACAATGTTGGGGACTCGACACATTCTGGCCCCACCCCACAATAGCTTGATGAGAGATTTTCAAACCTCAATAAAATAATAAGGTTTAACCCCTCGCAAGAGGAGAACTCTGAATTGATAAAGAATAATGTTGCAGTAACAACTGTAGAAGGAAATTTATCTTCTCTCCTCTATGAAATATAAAATGTATCAAAGGAAGAGAATAATTTAAATGGAGACCACCCAAAAGGGAATGAACCCGTGCATCAAGATCTAAGGAATTTAGGCATGCCAGAAAGTAATTCAAAATTGAATGCACAACAATTGACCCTTCTAAAATAAATGCAATATAAGGCATCTAATGGCACTAAAACTAAACTAGACAAAGAAATTTATACTTTTAATTATAAATTTTTCAAAGAAACAAATGAGGTGGACCCTCATATTGAAGATTGCCTCTTGGATGATGGTAGTAAGAACATAGCACAAACCTCCAGAGGTGAAAATAAAACTCTGGAAGCTAGGAAAGGCCTCCAGGACCTGGATTCAAACTAGAAAGAGGGACCTGTTTAAAGCAGTGATGTTGGCCTGGATTCCTTCCCTAATGAGGGCATGGGTCATAAATCAGAAACACCTATAACCTACAAAAACATACTTTTTGTAGTGGGAATGATAAAGTGCATAAAATTATGATCCGTAATATGTTAGAGAATCTTCCCAACCCTATTAGTGGACTGATGAGCTCTAATGGTTTTGCATCACAATCAAGCATGGACTATACATATGACATAGGCTTGCTATCTACTAAGGATACCACTGATGGTGAGAACCCCATGGAAGTTGTAGTGAGGAAGAATCAGAAATACTAGAAGAAGAAAGGCCTAAATATTAGTAAATTTCCACCAAATAAAGATCCCACCTAGCCTCAGAAGGATAAGAGAAAGAAGCTTAGTGGGATCATCCCACCTAATTCAAAAAGAGTGGAAACAAAAACTAGGCTTCCTAAATTCTTTGACAATTTCTAGAGTGACAAAGGACCTCCCCCCAATGAACAAAACTAATAGAGGTTAATTGTATTTCCTAGAATGTCCAGGGACTTGAAAACCTTGATAGAAAGCATTTGGTAAGGAGATTCCTTGCATAGAACAAGGAGAAATACTTTTTCTTATTGCAAGAAGTAAAATATATTGGTTTCACCCTTGAAACAAGCCTCAGAGTCATATGGAAAGATGCTACACAATACATTACCAACCATGATAAAGGAAAAAGGGGGGATCTACCTTCTTGCTTGCAAACAAATGGGCCAACATGTGATTAGCTCTAGGGTCTCCCCTTGCAATAGGGTAGTATGGGTGATTATAAAGAAAGATGCAAGCTACTTTGGAGTATGCTTGATCTATGCCCCCAATGACTATAGAGAAAGGATCATACTCTAGAACTGCATTTACACACTACAGGATATCCCCTAGATTATTCGAGGAGACATCAATTTTTTGGAAAAGAAGGAGGATAAATGGGGTTTGATAGGTTGTGATTAGAAAGGAAATGAAAAGTTCTATTGGTAGAGGATGAAATGCATAGTAAGGATTGAAGACCCTATTGAAGGCCAGATGAAAGACACTCAATCAATCTAGTTTACTTGGTGCGATTCTCAGAAATGGGGTAGAAGAATTTACTATAGGTTGGATAGGTTTTATATTAGAAAATATTTATTTTCAGCCTCTCTAGCGAAAGATGGCTACAAGGTTGAATTTTTCCCCTTCACTCTCTCGGATCATCATCCCAT
Source organism: Sequoia sempervirens (assembly GCA_007258455.2). Lineage (NCBI taxonomy): Eukaryota > Viridiplantae > Streptophyta > Pinopsida > Cupressales > Cupressaceae > Sequoia > Sequoia sempervirens. Next base: position 11,228 of record VDFB02182867.1, on the reverse strand, counting down.
CAGGGGTAAGTTTTGCATGAGGGATGGGGTAACCAAAGTTGTTCGCTGCAGTAATAGCTTCTACCTTGATACTAGTCTCTTGAAGGATATTGATTGTAGAAATTCTATTATGTGTCTTAGGAAAAATAATAAATGGTTGTTCAAATCTATATCCCCCATTGATAGATGGTCAATGAACACAAAAAGGTGGAGAATTATTTTCCAAAAAATTGGTAAGAAAAGGGCTAAAGATAGTCAAAGAAAGGGGTTCCAACTCCAAGAAAAACTTCTCCAAGCTGAAATTGAGTTGCAATCCAATCCCTTAGATGAAGCCCTCACAAATAAACTAGCTATGGTGAAGGATTCACTCAGGAGACTCTAGAATAGCAGAATTAAAGGGCTAAGAGTAAGAGCTAAGATGAACTAGTTGGAAAGTGGGGATAAATGCACCAAGTTCTTCTTCAGATATATTAAATAAAAATAGTCCAGAGAATAGATAGATTTCATCTTTGTGGATGGGTCCTCAGTGACCAATCAAGAAGAGATAAGGAGCCATTTCTTCTAGTTCTACAAAGGTCTATTCTCCTCGGAAAAGGAAATGGGAGATAACAAACGAGCAAAGGAGGATATTAAGAGACTCATCCCAAAGAAAATAAGTGATGAGATGGAAAAGGAGCTAGGGAAAGAGGTAACCCAAGAGGAGATTAAAAATGCTATTCTCTCCCTAAGGATGATAAATCCTCGAGGGTTGATGGAATTTCAGCTAAATTCTATAAAACATTTATAGAATGGGTTTGTGATAATCTTCTTCTAGTGTACAAGGAAGCCTTTGAGAAGGGTTCTCTTGGTAGCAAAATTCATAAAGGTGTGATCAAACTGATCCCAAAAGAAGGTGACAAATCTCTAATAAAATTTTTGAGGCCCATTACTCTTTTAAATGTTTCCTACAAGATCCTGCCCAAGATTTTGGCCGACAAGGTAGCCCTAATTCTCCTTTCCATAATAAATTCCACGTAGATAGGATTTATAAATGGAAGGTACATTCTTGAGAATTTGATCACTAGTTGGGAAGCCTTGAATTGGGAAAAAGCAACAAATCAAAATCCAGCAATGATGCTTTTGGATTTTGAAAAGGCCTATGATAGGATTGAGTGGGAATTTTTATTTCTGATATTGGAAGCCTTTGGCTTCCCTGAAACCTTCTGTCAAATGGTTAGAACACTCTTCCAAGATGCCTTTACTCAGGTTGAGGTTAATGGTGTTCCCAGTTAGGAGATCCCTCTTGAGATATCTATTAGGAAAGGTTGCCCCCTAGCCCCGACACTTTTTTCCATTGCCTCTAATGCTTTACATTATCTTCTGAGGGAGAATACTCTAGTTGTAAGAGTAAGAGGAGTTAGGCTTCCGGATGAAAATGGCCTTCCCAATCTCCAATTTTCTGATTATACCTCCATTTTGTTATTGATGGAAGAAAGGAACTTTGGAAATTTGATGAAGAAGCTAGAAATATTCTATTTGGCCTCAGGTGTAAAGCTTTCCCCCTCTAAATCTTGGTTGTTGGGTTGGAAGGATAGACCCCCGGATTGGATTAGCAGCTATGGGCTTTAATGGGGTGAGCCTCATAAACTAGTAAGATATCTTGGGATCCCCTTTGTTGTGGAACCATATTTGAAGGAGATGTGGCTTTGGATTTTGGATAAAATTGAAACGAAAGTCTCCAAGTGGAATAGGAAATTTCTTTCTTTTTTTGGTCAGATACAAATCTGTTAGAAGATTCTCTCTTCATATAACATTTATTTTACTTTTGTGTGGTTCTTTAACTCATATCAAATTAATGAAATTCAGAAAAGAATAAGGGATTTTATTTGGTAAGATGGGAAGGGGAAGAGAAAGAGACATGCATTCAAATGGGAATGGTGCACCATTGAAAAGTCTAAAGGTGGTCTGGGGCTGAAAGACTTAAAGCTGTAGGGCATTTCCCTAGCATCAAAGTGGGTTTTAGAGGATTTGGAAGGGGAGGAACCTTGGAAAGTATTGATCTAGTAGAATTTACTCAGATTTTTTCCCTAAACGTGCAAAGGCTTGGAAATCCTTTCCTATCAATGATATTCTTAGTATTCAAGAGGTTATGTTACCTATAGGGTCCAATGTTTTTAGGACAATTTGGAAGGCCTGGGAAGTGGTGAAAAAGCATATAGATAATCACCAGTTCATCAATGGGGAATGTGGGACTATTCAAACTCATAGGTCTATCTAGTGGAATTCGAAGCACAAAGAAAAACCCTTTGCACTAATCCAAGGTTGCTCTACAAAAGGTTGGGAATTCAAAGGCATTAGGCATTTTAGTCATATATTGAAAGATGGAAAATTGAAGGGATGGAATGAGTTGAATGTTGAATTTAACTTCCCCCCTTCTAATTGGAGAACATATACAATCCTCACAGAGGCTTGTAATTGGATAAACTTCCATATGAAAACCAAGAATGACTTTGATCAGTTTAAAGATTTTCAATGGAGAAATGGCTCTAACATGAAAAAGACTAAGGTGAAAGAACTATATAATATGATAATAGAACATTGATTTGGTGATCACTTGAAGGGTGATCCCATAATGATGGTTTACAATTTTGGCCAAATGGACAGAAAATTATTTTTAACTAAATCTTCACATTTAGGCACCTATGACTAAGCTGTGAGGAATTTGAAGATGGTGCAAACTAGAGTCTCATCAAATTTTGTGTAGATTCTAAAATATTTTTCAAAATTTTTGGAATCAAATTGCACTTTTTTTCCATCTCCCACAAAAACAGATTTTTCCAGAAAACAACATTTTAAAAAAGTGACAATTGTATAATGCATAATCTTTTTTCCATGAAGGATAAAATTCTAATTCTTTTCAATTTAGATTTGTAACTCTAATATATAGTGCTTCCACTTGGTTAGATAGTTTTTATTGAATATTTTTTCCTTAATCAGTTTTCGAAGTCAAAAAATTACAATTCGAACCAAACCGCGATTGTATAACCGTAACTTTTTTGTATATGTAAAATTTAATTTAATTTTTGTTGGATCAAGGACTTCAATATCTGGTGCACTCATATTTTTCAATTTTTTTTTGATAATCTTATATTTTTTCCATGTGAAGAACAAAGAAATTCATTTTCGATGAAAAACCTATGTTTAATAAACTTAAAAAATAAATACATAACAAAACCAAAACATATTAAATTATATTCATTGGATAGCTTGTTTGAGGAATAACATAATCATTTGAAATAGAATTTTAAATGAATTCATTGATCCCCAAAATCTAAATCAAAAGTGATTTTTATCAGCATTTTGATAGGTGTAAAGGAGACACATTTATAGGTATGGTTTAAAACCAGGGGGTTCTATCCAAGGGGGTTTGATCTAAGGTGGTTTGATCAAAACCTCTTCAATTAAAATTCTTAAAATGGAACTTTTTAAGGCTTAAAATCATTATATTTTCTAAAAATATGTGATTTCAGCTAAAATTCGTTCCTCTCAAGAATTTTAAACCACTATTGATAACACCACGAATCAAATTGGAAATTCACAAAGGACATAACTCAATGAATTCTTTTTCAAAATAACTGGGTTAGACAGATTGAAGCTAAACAAGCATGTTTTAAATGGCTCCTCATTTTACATAAACTTTCCTTTAAAAGCAATGCTGATGATATAGCAGTGTGCAGTTTATGTAGAGTTCCCAAATAAATTAACCATATCTTGTTTGAATGCATATTTGCAAAAGAAATTTGGAAAATATTCTATAATGAGCGAGATATATGGGCAATAAATGGGCAACTATTTCCTAAGAAAATTTTGTTTAATCATAATACAAAAATGGGGAAAACCGCTAAGCTATTTTGGTTATGCCTGTCCTCTAATATTCTATGGCTTCTTTGGAAAGCAAGGAATGAAGATAACTTTTAGGGAAGAAAGAGATTGCTTACTGAGTCTTCTAGGAGACTCATGTTTTATAACTTTGCTATGCAGGTTTATATCACTATGGCTCTTTTAAAAGAAAATTTTTGGACCTATTTGGAAAATAGGAAAATTACTTTAGACATAATGGAGGCGAGATATGGGTACTTATAGCCAGAGGGACATCTAGATGTTGATGTGTTCATGAGGGATCTACATGCATTTAATCAAGATATTGCAAAGGGAAAAAATAAGAAAGTTGAGAACAAGAGATAGGAAGATAGAACTTCAAAAGAGGAACTATCTGCTACACAAGTATTGGTGGTCTTGAGTGGTGATCATGGGGTAGACTAGAACATTTTGTGGACAGTCTTCCTTTGCATATCCTTTTGTTCAGTAGTAGTTGTTTATATATATGTTTAGTGGATTATACTTGTACATGTTTTATTGTATATATGATGTAGCTAATATCTTTTTGATACGATAAAAATGAAGGAACTCTTTTGGTCTTACTCAGTTGTGGCTAAATTTGATATTTTGTAAAAGGTTAGACTAAGGGTTATGGATACTAATGGTTTTTTTAATCTTTTGTAATGGGGGGTACTGAATTTTTGCTATGTCAGGATACTCTGATCTAATATTGGGATGAACAATCAAACTATATGACTTGTATTTTCTACTCATTTTATACTTAATACAAAAAAGGTGGTATCTTAATACAACTTTCCAAAATTATAAGTTGCATCTTAGGCATTGCTAGTTGTCACCTAATATCCCTATGGTGCTCAACTTGAATCAAAGATGACATTTGCAATCACATATCTCAATGTGCCAATGTAGACTCCTCAACATCTGGTCATTTATTGTGGAGCCTAATCTCATCCACTTTGCTTGGTGTATTCTTTTCCATGGCTTACTAGTGGGGCATAGGTTTTATCTTCTGGGGTTTCAGGACCCTCAATAACCTTTCTATCATCAATATAATTGTTTTGAATACCTCTTTTGATTTTATAGTAGAGCTCAACAAGTTTCAACATGGATTCATAACTTCTTTTGACCTTTTAGGTCAAAATATTTCTCTTGGAATATGACTCTTTTAGGGGACTAGCCTTCATTCCCCACAAATATTTTGATATTTCACTTTCTTTCAAGATAGAATATTTTTTCAAAATATTAAAAGATATAAATTTTATATCTTCTCTCATTATACTATTTGATCATAGTGTTTCACTTTATTCTAAAGATATCATTTATTATATTTTTAATTACAGATCTAGTTGTAAGCTCCAAAGGTTTCCCTAGAACTGGCTTACCTCTAAGATTTTCTCAAGCACCAGGAAAATGGCCCTTGTACATTTTCCATAGCACCTCTATATCTAGCTTCTTCTAATAGTTGTTCTCCTACTCCAATCACCATGTAGGGAGAATCCAATCTGATCCTAGCCCTCAATTTCAAGATGAATTCCTAGCTCCTCTCCAATGTGATGCTAATCATAGAGGTGTGTAATAGGCTAGAGAATTATTATTTTCTTCCCCTCCCCCTCAAGGTAGCCTTATAGGAGTCTAGGGATATCAAATGGTGCTTCTCTTTGGTGGTGTCTTGTTAATTCTTCAAATTGGTCACGTTGACATGTTTTGGTTATTTTTGCAACTCACAATAAAGATAAATATAAAGGTAAATCTATTGATAAAGGTTAGGATGTACTTAACATAAATTTTGGCCCCATTAATGATTTGGAAAAGCTGAGTGAATAGGATGCTCTTCCTCCTCCTAATGCTACTACTCTTGCTACTTGGCAGTTTTTTTTAATAATTGTTGTATTTCAAGTTGTGGCCCATATGACTCTTGGAGTGTGATCATGTATTCACCCATTTTTATTTTGTGAATATGCATACTTTTATTTCTTAATTTAATAGTATGCTAGCATATATTTATCAAAATAATTTATAGCTAATTAAAACAACAATATTTTTATTTGGATGTAATAAGCTAGCTAATGTTCCTTAATAATGCAATCTTGGGCCTATTGAAGAGGATATAATTCTTTATGGGGAGATTTTATCCCTCTTAATCTCTCTCTATGTGTAATAGATTATTTGTAGATTTTATGTATGGTGTGTATGATAATAATAGTGAATTTTATAATTTTTGAGTAAGGGGACCATTGAAAATGTAATAAATTCTAATGAGCTCCATAAATTAGTCAATATTTTAATTATCTATGTAATCAAACACATGACATGATACCTATTATGAAATTCAACACATATTTTTAGGGTGACCAAGTTAAACAACAATAATATATTTAAAATTTATCCATCAAAATAAACCCACTAAGCTATCAAAATTTTACTATTAATACTCATATGATGATTTAATCTGATTACAATGTAATTATGATTCTGATTATTAATGTAATTATGTTTTTATCATATATTTTTATGTATTTATGCATATATGTAATTTCACTTGAATGGACTCTAACTATAAATTATCACAATAGTAACCTCAAATAATCTATTAGAGGTATATTGGCTCATGCAAAGCCATATGAAGGTGGTATAGTAAATTTAGATGAGGTCTATCAATTTCAATATGTATGATATTTAAATTATTACAACAATAAATTGTTGAAATTTTTTACAAAGGAGAATAATATAATGGAAAATATGCTGCAAATATTTGATAGGTCACTTCAATGGGGAAAGCCTCCAAAGAAATTTTACAAGAATAAAATTTACAATATGATTATTGTTAAGAAAATTATTACTTATTCAAAGAACCAATGATCACAAAGAAGATTTAATAAATCATAGATAATGCATAAGATCCTCTAGTTTATTAAACAGTCAAGGGTATCCTTATAAAGGAGAAATATCCAAGCATGAGGTGTATCAACACCTCTCTATTCTATAAACTAGCTGGGAAAAAAATCAGGAAAATATCTAGTCTATGTCAATGACTCATACAACAATAAATTCCTAAGTAGGCTTAGGTCAACCTATGTGTATGCAAGCATTAAATTATACACTAACACCCCCCCCCTTAAGCATAACTTAGGTCGGCATGGATAAAATGGGTCCTGGCTACTAGCCATGTTAGGTACCCATGCACAAAGTAATCTTCTCAAAAGGCGGAGAAAAGGAGAAAACCCAGTGGGAACAAAACTCCTCTCCAAAAGAGAAATAGAGAGAGAAAGGCTAGAGGCCTCCCTGAAAATGATACTATTGTCAATGAAGAACATGCGATGAATCACTCACTACAACATGATAAAGATTAGGTATGGAGACACCTCTGTGAGCATCAACTAAATGCTCATCAAAGGAAGATTGGTACAACCTAAGTCTCACTAGAGCCATGAAAAAATTGTACAATCAAGTCTCATTGGATCCATGCACCAAATCTCCAAGATATTTCCTAATCTACTGAGTACAAGAAGATTACATCTAATATGTCATCAATGAAAAGATACAAAGAAAGATGACACTTTATAATAGTGCATTATTTTAATCATGGGAAAAAAACCCATGTTCCCTAGATGACCCCAAATTTCAAATACCCCCTTAAATTAAAAACTCTTGTGGTTGATCAAAACCACTATGTGGTTAGTACAAAAGTTTACCTTCTTTAAAGGGAAAAATGGGTATTTGACCTTTAAAGGGAAATAAGACTCCAATTACTCCAACTCCATGAGAGATCCACACCCAGAGAAACTCCTATTGCATTTGAAGAGCGAGTCAAAGAGCTGTGTGGGAAGTGGATGAGGTGCGGGTTTGAAACCAGCACACAGTCTCCAACCATATTCACCATATTCAATGCCCCTCCTACCTACTGTGAACCGGTGTCAAAACCCTACCAAAGCTTCAGCCATCACTTCTATTCTATGTATGCGTAGGTCCAATGCACCAAAGAAATAGCAATGAGATCAAGCGAACAAGGGTCTCAAAAAAAGAGATTTAAAACACTGATGTTAGTAGATGTGTTGGCTTTGGCAGGGTACGTAGTGCAGAGGTGAGTGTAGGTCCCGCGTGGAAAAGAGTGTCAAGCCTCCACCAAGATTCAACAAACACTTCCCTCTAATTCATGTGACAAACACCAATGTACATAGGTTATTGAATGACCATTCACTACCCAAACAAAGCAAAGCATGTCATGAACAGTGTTGAGGAAAGATCTGGTGGTTATGGCATCAATCGACCCCTAGAACAGAGGTGTCCCACCTCAAATTTCATCCTTTGATTAAAGCTGAGAGCTCGTGAAGGAAGAACGACGTGAGTGAGGGTATGAATGAGAGTTGGATTCCTAAGCAATGATTTTGAATGTAGAATGGAGAATTTCGACTGAGAACAGAGGAAACATTCGTGCTTGTCCAATCACTTTCTACCACATTTGTCTATGGAATGAAAAGCTTTTTTGACTACTCTGATACCATGAAAGAACCAATGATCACAAAGAATATTTAATCAAGCACAGATAATGCATAAGCTCCTCCAGTTTATTAGATATTCAAGGGTATCCTTATAAAGGAGAAATATCCAAGCATGAGGTGTATCAACACCTCTCTAGTCTATAACTAGTTTGGCAAAAAAAAAAGAAAAATATCAAGAAAATATCTAGTCTATGTCATTGAATCATACAACAATAAATTCCTAAGTAGGCTTAGGTCAATCTGTGTGTATGCAAGTATTAAAGTATACACTGACACTTATTAGAAACCATACATATGAAATGGAGACCACCTAGATTAACCTAACTACGTGGATCAAACTATAGAAATGATTATATAACTTAGCATTTTTCTAGCCACAATTTAGATACATGTATTCTCGTGTATGCTTTAGGTTAGAGGAATAAAATTTCTTTCCCATTAAAAAAAAATTATCCTCAATGATTTTTAAGTTATTGTACACTTATTTTTTAGATTTATTATCTATTTTGTTCCACTATATTAATACTATATAATCATCATCATCCATGATATCTTAGTGTGTTTCTCCATGCCTCCCTAAAATTCCAAAATTATCATCTTCACCATGATCTCATAACCCTATTTCATTTTAAAAATAATTACATATCTTTGAATTCAAAAACATGGAATCTACCAAATGCATTTTTCTTGAATTTGGTAACTCTAGTTGTATGCATAGAAGCTCATTCTTTTTTGAAATGAGCAGTGTGCAAGATGTTGGAGTTGGGTGGAAATCTCCTTGTTCTCTTTCTCTAGTGTACAATACCTCTAGCAGTTTTTTGAGCAAGGTGTGCTCCCCAATGGTAGTCATGGGTCTTGTGGGTCACCACCTGTCCCTTACCTTGCTTCTCACAAAGCACCCTCACCACCAAATTTCAAAGCTCTTTTCACTATTACCAAGAAGGTTTTCTCTAATAGTGTATAGATATTGTATTCTAAAAATAGGACTACTATAAGAATCAAGGACCCGTCCATCGATCGTTCCTTTTCTAAAATGGGGAACTCCCTTATGGAAAGGTCTATGGGAAGATGTCCTAACATTGAAAATATTTGAAAATGGGAATCCTCTCGATGGCTTGTTAAGGGTTCCTTTTCCATCTCTGTTCTCCCTAAGGGCCTTTTTTGCTTCACCTTAACCCCTCTAGAAGACTTTCCTAGGTTTTTTAGTAGAGATAGTTTAGCTCTAGCCAAATGGTTCCCAAGTTTTGACCCTTGTGCATATCTAGTAGCTGCCCTCCCAACCAGGGTGTAGATCTTGGAGCTTCCCCTAGAATTTTGGGATGAGAAAATTATTGTTATTGTTGCTAACTCTTTTGGTAAATTTCTCTCCTTCGACTATGTCACCAAGGAATGGTCCAAGCTTGTGTTCACTCACTTTCACATTAGAATTGAACCCAATAAAGTGTTTCCTTCCTCAATTAGTCTAGAGTTTAGGCTTGGTAAGTTGTCTCAAGCCATTGAATATGAAAATTCTTCTCTTATGTCAACTTTGCTCTTTTGTTGGCCACCTCTACAATTCTTGTCCTAAGTAGGTGTCAAAGGTTTCAATCCCCTAGTAAAGGAAAGAATAAGGCTCGCCCCTCCCCGTGTTAAGATAGAAGGCACTCCCTTCATTTTCCTCCTCAACTAATGTTGGAGTTGGTTTTTCCCTTTGGTCCTAGAAATATCTCTTGTTCTTCTTTAGATCCTACCCTTGCTTGAGAGGTTGATATCTCTATTCCACCCTTGGTGCATGTTCAACCCTCCTCCAAGGTTTCTATTCCATCAGATTCTACTTTACCCATTATGACCCCCTCTCTTTTCTCTATTCCTAGTCTCTAACATTGAATAGTGCTTCCCTATTGACTCACCTCTAGCTTCTTTAATTCCTATTATTGAGGAACCCCTAGTGGAGGTCATTCTTTCATCCTCGGTGCAACCTCCCCTAGCATCGATTTCCCCCTATGTGGTCCCCTCTACCACTACCCTTGAATCAATGGTATCGATGTCATCACCAAAGGGTGTGTCCACTCTATTTTTGGTGGGTTCTTTAAGGTTGTCCAAGGTGGTGGGTCTAAGAAAGTCAGCTGATGTTGGGCCTTGTTCTCAACCTAGTAGGGAATCTTCTAAAATAACTAGACACAAGAATATAACTAGAGATATCACCAATGGGAACCAAATGTAACAATATAAATAGTCTGCCCCACCTCTCAAGAGATGGAGCACAAGGGTAGGGTTCCTACTTCACACTTGCTATACTCAAGGACACCTTAGAGATCACAATCTGAATGTGGATGTGGATAAAGATATCTTGCAATAAGGTATCCTAGGGTCATATTAGAGACTAATGAGGGGTTCACTACCAAGCTAGGGCTTGGAAAGACATGAAATGTAAGATCTAATGTTTCAACCTTGTGATGTATGAAACTTGAATGAATGACCTCGAAATGCATATAAATAAGAATAGAAGACTATAAAATCATAGGTGTGCGTCTCAAAACCTAAAGAGGCTTGAATGAGGTCCTAAAATGTTGGAAACATTTTATTTAGTGTTGATTGGGACTCATACGGAAGTCTTAGTGATTTAGTCATAGGCTGGGTTTTTTGTACGAAAATTGGAATCTAACAGTGTTAATTTTGAATCTCTAGAAACCCTAAAAATTGGTTGTACTAGGACTCATACACCCAATGTGGCATATCAGTCCTAGTGTGTTTTTTAGAGATTAATATCTGATTCTTCTCTCTAATCTCTCCTCTTTCTGCCACCTTTTTTTTCTAGATTTCAAACCTTGATTTCAAACCTATATATGACTTTTTATGAAGATAGAAACCTTGCAAATGAGGGGAGAACTC
>VDFB02182866.1:0-24296 GCA_007258455.2 Sequoia sempervirens | reverse complement strand
CACACGTACAAGTATGTAAAGTTGCAAACAAATTTTGGGAAAGAATCCACAAGGTTGAACTATGTAGAAGAGGAGATTCCCATTGGAAAATTTACGGAAGATTTTCGAAAATTGATACGACCATACATACAACATTCTTTTTTTGCTAAGTGGCAGAACAACAATTCCAAACATTGAGAGATACTCTTTCCACTGAACAATTCTATCGTGAGGTTGACTTTGTGAAAAATTACCTTTGTACATCAAAAAAGGAGATTCAATCAGAGTATTACTTTTCTCAAAGCAGCATCACTATTATGGTTCATGTGTGTTATCGACATGCACAATCAGAATTGGATGGTGTTGAGAGTATAGATGAAGAACGGGCCATTAAGAAAGAATATCACTTTTATATTAATGATGATAAAGAGCATGACACACTTTTTGTCCAACATTTCTTTACAATATTTTTTGAGAATTTGAGAAGCAGGGGTGTAAAATTTGAAAATCATTTTGTATGGTCAGATGGATGTGTGACACAATTCAAATCTTCATGGCCATTCTATGCACTTTGTAGATATCATACAATCTACAAAATACCACACGTTTGGAGTTTTTGGAGAGTGGGCATGGAAAGGGTGAGCATGATGGAGGAGGAGCTTGCATCAAACAAGCTTTAAGAAATCATCAAATGAGTTATCTAGAAGATCGTCTAGACAATGCACATGATGTTGTTGAATGGTGCAAGAAATAGTTTGCATCAAATGTGGTTGACACATCTTCAAGAATAAATTGACACATTCCACATAGAGTGTTTTGGGAGATATCAGGTATGTATAAATTACATTAAATCAAAAATTTGAATTTATTTAAATTTAAAATTTATATATATATACATATTTGTTCACATAAGTTTTTTTTGTACATGTATCTATGTGTGGATAGAAGATCGATGCATGGATGCAAGAGTGTAGAAAAAACAAGATCTTTGCATTGTGTTAGGAGTTCAGATAGTCGCCATGGATGGACATTAGACACAAGGGGTTACTCTTGTTTTTGCATTGAGTGCATTGAGGGAAACTTTGATTATGCATGCAACAGTCAAGAACATGGATATGTTGGTAAATGGGATACAGTGCCACTAGTTGTTTCAGAAACATATGATGAAAATGAGGAAGAAAGATTTGAAGACATTGCTTTGATTTCAATTGATTATGACCATATTTTAGGATTGGTTAGAAAAGGTACATGTGTAAGTTTTCAATAATTTAAATATTATATATATCTAGTTAATGATCATTAGAGACATTTCTATTTTTTTTAGAATTTTTTTATGTAAATTTGGTTTACAAGAGATGTTTTTGTAGTCATAGCAAATCCTAGAAACATTGAAGGTGTTAGCTATTATTTATTGCGTTGCATAGAAGAGAGGAATAAGCTAACACAACCTAAAACAAGTGATGGGATGTCATTTCCCACATGTGAGTTTGAATTTAAAATTTTATATACATTGTATTCACATGTGCACATTACATTATAAACATTAAATATATATTGTACAAACCTTGAGCACGAAAATGTTGCACACGTTCATATGTCTTACCTTAGGTTCATGTTTACCATGCAGTTTTTGTTGTAGTGCAAGGGACATATCTAAAATAAGTCAAAGTTGTTCAACATGGGATTCATTTTGTTGACTATCAACCTAATAACAAGGTATATCAATATAGTCACTTAATAATTGCTACTGCCCTACATCTTCATGCAGTTCCACATACTCGTGGCTGAAGAAAATGGAGACTAAATAGTGATGATCATCAAAAAATTATACATGTTATTGAAGAGCAGGCTGAACTAGAATCTTTGACTTAGATTATATCCATGGTTTTCAAGTTCACTTGTAACCCTATACATGTTCAAATGAGAACTTATAGTAACTTGCACATAGTTGTAAATCATTTTGTGTAAATTACAATTATATGTACATATTTGTTCTATGGAAAATTCTTAAGTTCAAGAATCTTTGATAGCATCATCTCTCACTTTTTTTAGTTGCATGTAAACCCTTATATATGCTTTCAATCCTTATTTGAAACCTAGTGATTTTTTTTAAAATCATTTTGCCTAAATTACAGTTATATACAACTTATATTTGTTTCATGGAATTCTTAAGTTCAAGAATCTTATATACAATTATATACAACTTATATAATTTGTTCCATCGAATTGTTCCATGGGAAATTATGTAAATTTTAAAATTAAGTATTATCTAATCATAAAATTATTGTACACATATATAAAACATAAATCAATGCAAATAAAAAAATAAACCCTAACCCTTAAACCCTTAACCCTATAACCCTAAACCCTTGTACCCCCTACCCTCTATCTCTCTCCCACTCTCTCTCGGAAAGTCTATCCCTCCCACCACTCTCCCTCTCCTACCCTCTTAACCCTAAACCCTTTGTACTCTACCCTTTATCTCTTCCCTACCTCCCTCTCAAGTCTCTCTCTCCCCTCTACCTTTAACCCTTTAAACCCTAATTTTTATCTCTCCCACTTCCCTCTCTCTCTTCAATTCTCTCCTCCTACTCCCCTCACTCTCTCCCTCTACCCTTAATCCTTAAACCTAAACCCTTCTACCCCTACCTCTATCTCTCTCCCACTCTCTCTGAAATTTCCCTTCTCCTCTATACCTAATTTCCTCTCTCCTCTACCCTAACCTTAAACTTAGCACTCCCCTTACCCTTTATCTCTTCCACTCTCTCTCTCAAGTCTCCTCCTACCCTCTCCTCTCTCCCCTCTTACCCTTAACCCTAAACCCTAACCCTTTGTACTCTACCATTTATCTCTCTCCCCCTCCCCCTCTCTCTCTCAAGTCTCTCCCTCCTACCCCTGTGCTCCCTTTCTCTCCCACTCCTTCCATATCTCTCTCTCTCAAGTCAATGAGATGGGCCTTATGTAAATTTTCCAGCTATACCTTTCATTCTCTCCAGTTGAAAAAATTCATATAGGCCCATTAAAAACACATAAGAATAGTTAAAGAATACCCATAAGCACAAAGCTAATGAATCTTCAACTTCATTTCTTAGGTGATTTAAAGCATTAGAATAAAATAACCTTCTGGGTCTCTAAATCTTATATAGTATATGATATGAAGAAATTTCATTATTGTGGGAAAATCATTGCACTAAAAAGATTTCTATAGAAAATAAAATCTAGGAGGTTCATAGGGTTGTAAATACATTAGAATCAGAATAGGAACAACTAAAAAAGGAGTGAATCATAATCCTTTTAACCACAGTTTACATTTTGAGAATTCAAAAATTTGGAATATGCATCATGAAATTAGTTAGGTTGTGCAAACGGACTTCATCTTTCAACTGAGTATTCTCAATACATTGTTGCTGCTCTTGACGAATGACTTTTGCAATAACAATAGGTGCTCCGTAGTTGGTGCATATGGAATTTCTCATGGCTTGTTTAATTTCCATGTTCTCCAAGCGAAGCTTCTCATTATCTTGCTTAAGGAGAGTATTTTCATGACACTCGTGTTGAGCCTAAAAATCCAATATTTGAAAAGCCATCATTAGAAAAAATTAAGTAATAAATCATGAAACCCTAAAATTCATCAATTTTACAAGACTACTACAAATTTTCAGTCATTTTGTTAAACCATGGATATACTTTCATCTAGGTTCACTGATTCTGGAACCAAAACTTAATCTAGTGTGGTGCAAGCCCCAATTGCTTACTCAGAAGTTTCCTTTGCTTCTCATCTAGGTGAGGGCACTTTGAAAAGCCTATAGCAAACCCAAAATAGCAATAAAGTCAGAAACAGTTCAATTCTCAATGAATGACAAGTATTGAATTGTTTAGTGAAAAAAGGGCATACACTTCCATCTCTTGAATCTACTGAGGAGTATGAATGTGATAGCGCTTCTTTTTGGGATGGTTATCTTCTTGCTCATCACCAAATTCATTCCCTTCCATGTTGTTACTACCTCTGGACCTGCTCTCATGCTCTTCATCTCTCTATAGATCCCAAGCTAAGACTCTCCACCACTGCTGCCAAACATGACTCCTTTTCCTTCCAAGCTACTTGTTTGTCTAACAATGCCCATCGTAAATATATATTTACTTATATCTATAAACAAACAAAATTCCCCTAAGAAAAAATTAATACACATTTCCACATCAATACCCATGTTTTTATGATTTTCAGTTGAAGAGAACACCTACCAGCATCGAGGAGAGCTTGGGTACTGAGCTGTAGATGTTCATTCATATTAGACTTTGGCTGAGGGGCAACGAAACAAGGCTATTCCATTCCAATATTGTTAGATGAGATCTCATAAAAACATTTTGTTTGAATCATTCTTGCACTCAAGTAAACTACCCAACCCAAAACTCATCCCAAAATGCTCTTCAACCATTTCTAATATATATAGTTTTTAATTATATAATTTTAATATTACAATAATAATTATATATTATAATAATAATATAATTATTAAAATATATTGTAATAATAAGTATATTACATATTATAATTTACATTT
Source organism: Sequoia sempervirens (assembly GCA_007258455.2). Classification (NCBI taxonomy): domain Eukaryota; kingdom Viridiplantae; phylum Streptophyta; class Pinopsida; order Cupressales; family Cupressaceae; genus Sequoia; species Sequoia sempervirens. The sequence continues at coordinate 19,755 of VDFB02182866.1, read as the reverse complement.
ATATTAATATTAAATATTATAAAATACAACGGGCAAAACAAAGAAATATATATTTAATAGAGGGGGTTCGACCGAACACCTTTAGCATGTTCAACCAGATCCCCTTTAAATCTATTTTTTTATTATATGTAAAATGGGTTCGGTTGAACATTACTTTGGTTGAACCCCCATTGGATCGAACATTTGATTTTTGTTTGACCAAACATAAGTTCAACCGAACCCCCTTATTTTCACCTCCGCCCTCTCAAGCACAAAAATTGCTTAGAATTTTTCACTTTGAAGCTCAATTTGAAAATGAAAATGGAGGACATTTAAGAAACCCAACTGGTATTAGGTTGCCCTCAAAATGAGCTATCCAACAAATATAATTTTAATATGTTTTGATTTTATCATCTATTTGATTTTTAAGTTTTATTAAATGTAGGTTTTCCACCGAAAACAAAACTCTTTGTTCTGCACATGTGGAAAAATAGAAGATTATCAAAAAAAAAAATTGAAAAATATGAGTGTAGCAGATATTGGAGTCCTTGATCCAACAAAAAAAAAACAATTTCGATACATATAGTAAAATTTATGCGTTATATGGTCGCGTTATGTCTGAATTGTAATTGGTTTGAATTTGAAACTTGATTAAAGAAAAAATATTCAATAAAAAACTATCTAACCAAGTGAAAGCACTAGATATCGGAGTTACAAATCTAAATTTGAAAGAATTAGTATTTTATTCTTCAAGGAAAAATTTATGCATTATACGGTGTGCATCACTTTTTAAAAATGTTGTTTTCTAAAAAAAACCAGTTTTCATGGCAGATGGAAAAAGAAGTGTAATCTGATTCCAAAAATTTTGAAAAAAATATATTTAGAATCCACAGAAAAAATGTGATGAGACTCTTGTTTGCATCATCTTCAAATTCCTCACGGTTTAACCGCTATAGGTTCCCAAATGTGAAGATTTAGTTAAAAAAAAAATTCAGTGTCCAGTTTGGCCAAAAATTGTAAACCACTATTGTGGGATCACCCCCAATGTTGATTCATTGAGATTTTGATGTCAAAGATGATTTATCTCTCGAAAGTTCATTGCAAGCTCTTTCTTTGAATAGTGTTGATTAATTACCCCTCCTTTTTGGTAAAAATGGGAACTAAATCCCACCGTAATTCCCTCCATTTTACCCTTAAAAGGTAAAAGTGGTAAAATGAGATCCATTTGCACCTTTTGAGTTTGGAGAAGTTGAATATTGGAGAGCTTATAGGAAGATGGTGATCCCATATCACAAGCATCATTTTGAGTGTCTTTGCCAACCTAATCAGCCTATTGCCTCTGGACCTATAGTACGCTTTACGAGAAACCTCTTTGTTAGTCATTTTATTGCCTTTTAATGGTATTTTGAACGTCGTAGATAGGTTTTGTAGCTCTTTTGATGTTATTGTTGCACATTCAAATGATGTTTTTGTTGTTTTGAAGTGTTTTGGAGTGTTTTTGAGAGTTTTAGCACCTTTGAGGTCCCAAATGGTGCCTTTGGAAAGCTTGAAATTCAAGTTTTTGTGTCATTTGAGAGTTTTGGTGCCTTTGGGGTCCCAAATGGCGCCTCTTGCAAGGTTGACAATGCCTTTTTTGGGGTTTTAAAGAGTTTTGGCGCCTTTGGGGTCCCAAACGGTGCCTCTTGCAAGCTTGAAATTCATGTTTTTGAGCTCCAACACTATTTTGGCGCCTTTGGTGTCCCAAGTGGCGCCTCTTGCAAGCTTGAAAATGCATGTTTTTGAAGTTGAACTATGTTTTGGCACCTTTGGGGTCCCAAGTGGCACCTCTTGCAAGCTTTAAATTCATGTTTTTGAGCTCCAACACTGTTTTGGCACCTTTGGTGTACCAAGTGGGGCCACTTGCAAGCTTGAAAATGCATGTTTTGAAGTTAAACTCTATTTTGACGCCTATGAGGTCCCAAGTGGCACCTCTTGCAAAATCTATTTTAGTGCCTTTGGGGTTCAAAATGGTGCCTCTTGTTTCCTTGGAAAGTCTTTACCGTGGTTGATTCTAGGTGGTTTAAGTCTGTGGTTTGCCTCATTTGAGAAGGTGTGATTGCAGAAAGCCCCCGTGATGATGTTCACAAGATGCGTATGAGTCTTAGTAGTCATTTTCTTTGTCATGTTTTGGATTGATTTAAGTCTGATTATGAGATGTGCGTTGTTTGATTGATGTTCGAGTAAGATAATTGATGATTTGATCTCATGATAGGAGAGAATCAAATGAGAGAACCAATGATGTATCAACCTCATGATAGGCGAGGAGTGATGATGGTTTGATAGCATATTGACCTTATGATAGGTGAGGATGGATGGTGCGATGATTGATGTATTGTCCTCATGATAGGTGAGGAATGATGATAGGATTGATAACATATCGACCTCATTATAAGTGAGGATCGATAATGGTTTGATAGCACCTCGACCTCATGATAGGCAAGGATCGATGATAGGATTGATAGCATATCGACCTCATGATAGGAAAGGATCGATAATGGTTTGATAATATATTGACCTCATGATAGGTGAGGATCAATAATGGTTTGAGAGCACATCGACCTCATGATAGGTGAGGATTGATAATAGGAGTGATTATCTTGATTGATTGAGTTGATGATTGTTTGCATTGATTTGATTGTCCTGATTGAACCTGATTTGATTAACTACACATTACCTTGAATAACTAATAGTCTTGATTGAACATGACATTGATTGACTAATAATCTTGATTGAACATGCTTTGATTGACTGATAATCTTGATTGAACATGCTTTGATTAGGGAGATTTAGAGGTACTCCAGTCTCGGGAATGTTTCCCAAAGACATGGAACATGGTTCATCATTTTTCCACAACAGATTTGGATATTATCACATGTTGTGGGTTGACCTCCTTATTAGATATCCAATAGTATCAGATCAACAGAGGTTTACTGACAACATTGGTAGAGAGGTGGCATAGTGACCACAACACCTTTCACTTAGCCACGGGAGAGATGACAGTGACTCCAGATGATGTCTATTGTATTATATGGATCCCAGTGATGGGAGAGATAGAGGTGTATGATAAGATAGAGAAAGGTAGGATAGCTGCATTGCGGAGGTTATGCCAAGATGATCACATGGCAGGCCAATGGATTCCATTGACAAAGATGGTTAGCAGATATGATCCTTTGCCATGTGTGCTTTTTGGATTCATTGGTGGATTCATTTGTCCTGATCATAGGTCAAAGGGATTTTCAGCAGGTTGGGGTCGTGTGTTATCACAGATGACACTTGATGGTACTAGATATGCATGGGGCTCATGCATGTTATCCCACTCATACCGAGATTTTCATGAGGTTGTTTATTACAGGGCGACAAGCATGTCATGTGGCATCACATTACTGTAGACTTGAGCATGGGAGAATATAGCCGTCACTCGGCCCATGGGAGAGAGACATTGACCACTAGGGAGACCCTATGTTTTTAGTTACAATGGTCCACATGTCCAAAATAAGCTGGGAAAGGTTTCCTATTGGAGGCGTGCTTTGGATGATTTGGAGACTGTCACATGGTGTCCATACTTGGATTGTGAGTAGTGGCCAGAGGATCAACTGGAGATTCCATATATGTTGTTATCCCACTATCTGATTGGGTGGAAACATGTTGTGGTTGAGCGATACCTGTATCTGTGAGTATGTCGATAGTTTGAATGAGTTCAGGGGATGCCCCTAGGAGTTGCTCATTATGCATGGTGATGACATGATGTTTTAGAGTGGGGCACCTATGTATAATATGAGGTAGCTTGAACAGAGTACTATACCTTGACACCAGGTGTATGGGATTATGTTCCATATATTACAGATGCCAGGATGACCGAGGATTATTCAGAGTACTTCCACATGGATCCCTTTCGTAGATTTACTCATCCAGAGGAGCCAGTACCACTAGTTGATGGAGAGGGAGGAGATGATGAGGGTGGTGATGATGGTGGGGAGGGTGTTTGTAGAGGTGATGATGGTGTAGAGGTTGGTTGTAGAGGTGATGGTGTTGTAGAGGGTGATGGTGAGAGTGATGATGGTGTAGTGGGTGGTGGGGAGAGTGATGATGGTGCAAATGACAATCATCCATTTGATTTTATAGTTTTGAGGCATAGGAGGAGTGTTACCGTAGCTCAGGTGGTGCTTCTAATGATTTAGATTGGGATACCCTCTCAGTAACAGTTGTCACAGATAGCGGCTTTGTAGGAAGAGGTTCAGTTGTTTTAGAGAAAGATAGTGCAGGCTCAAGCACAGATTGTTTCCCTTTAGGATGAGTTAGTGCAGTGTCGGGCACAAATTGATATTTTGATGATTGATAGAGGGATAGACAAGTAGCAGATATAATAGTTGTAGGCACAAATGATCATACTTACTTCAGAGAGGGATGCCTTTAGACACCGGATAGAGCAAGCTAAGGCCATTGCTAAGAGGATACAACTGACAACATCATCTGTAGGTACAATGGATTTCTTTAGAGAGATCTGTCACATTTCTCGAGAGTTGTAGTTTTATAGAGGTAAATATCATGAGTTGGTTCCTCCTAAGTGATGAGAGAGTTTTGTATAGTCTCATTCTAGCATATCTCATTCTCAGACTGTTAGCATGGGTGTTACGTATCCATTTCTTGGAGATAGGAGAGATCCAGGTGCAAGTCCATCGGGTAGAGGAGGTAGAGAGCCAATTAGGTTCAAATTTCCCCTTCTCTTGATGTTGTTGATTATAGGGATTTCCTTTTAATAATAAGTCACCTACTTGAAATGCTCTAGGTATTACTCTATGATTGTAGCTCTTAGATATCCTTTGTTGATAAGATTTTAGGTGATCAACTGCATGCTGCCAACATTCATCCAACAATTTCAATTCTTGTAGCCTAGATACTTTGTAATCCTCATCTGAAATCATCCCTTTAAGTGACAAACGTAAGTACGGTATCTCAACCTCAATAGGTAGAATAGCTTATGATCCATAGACTAGAGAATAGGGTGTTGCTCTTGTCAGTGTACGGATACTGGTTCTGTAAGCCAACAATGTTGGGTTTATTTGAACATGCCAATCACATCTAGCTTCATTGATAGTTTTCTTCAAAATCTTCATGATAGTATTGTTTGAGGCCTCTACTTGGCCATTCCCTTGGGGATAGTAAGGTGTAGAAAAGCGATGTTGGATATGGAATCTTTCAAAGAGCTCTTAAACATCTTGATTCTTAAAGGGTCAGCCATTGTCTGTAATGATAGATTGAGGAACACCATACCGATAGACGAGATAATTTAGGATGAATGATGAGATTTGTTTCCTGGTGATAGTGATTAGAGGAACAAATTCAATCCACTTGGTGAAGTATTTGGTGGTTGTGATTATAAACTTATGTCCATTGGAGGAAGAGGGGTGAATCTTACCTACAAGGTCCAATCCCCACTGAAAAAAAGGCCATGTAGCTGTGAAAGGATGCAACTCTTGTGCTGGGGCATGTATCAAGTTTCCATGAATTTGACATTTGGAACACCTTTTGACATATTGAAATTACTGTTTCTCCATATTCAACCAATAATACCCCAATCGTAATAATTTCTTAGCTAAGGTTAAGCCACTTGAATGTGTGCCACAGATACCTTCATGAACCTCTTGTAAAGCAGTTTTAGCTTCATTACATTCTAGACACCGAAGAAGATTACCATACAAACCTCATAAAGCACAGTAGCTATTAAGGTGTGGTGAGCTGCTTGTTGAATGAAGTTTCATTTTTGGTTTCGAGATAAGTTAATTAGAAGGGTATTGTCTTGCAAGTAGGTATGGATCTCTCCATAGAGGGAAATTTTAGGGTCAAAAATATGGCATATCACTTTGGATTCTGGATCTTCATAGGTTGGGTTGGACACTTGTTCTACTAAGAATTCATAATGTCTTCGTTGTTCAGGTATCTGCAAGAGAGAAGCAATGGTGGACATTGCATATGCAACTTTGTTTTCTATTCTAGGAACATGTGCAAACTTGATCTCAACAAAGTACTTTTTGAAACCATCCACCATCCTCTTGTAGGGCAGAAAATTTTCATCCTTTGTTTGATAATCATCATTGACTTGGTTGATGACCAATTGTGAGTCACCATAGACTAGCAATTCTGTGATTTTCCTTTCAACAACTATCTTGATTCCAATTATCAATGCTTCATATTTAGTTGTGTTGTTGGTGTAGGAAAACATTAATCTGTAGGATTCAGGAATTGTGTATCCTTGCGGCGAGACAAAGAAGATTCCTACACCTTATCCATGTTGTGTATAAGAGCCATCAAAGTATAGCAACCATTGTTGTGTAGATAGGGTTAGGATATCATTATCAGGGAATTCAATGTTCATTGGATTGTTATCTGAAAATGGTGCTTCAACTAGTTGATCTTCTATGGCTTCACCTTTAATTTCTTTCCTGTCCACGTACTGGATGTCAAACTCACTCAATATCATGACCCATTTGTCTAATCTCCCTGTTAAAGCAGCTTTGTTGAGTAAGTACTTTAATGGGTCAATTTCCGCAATGAGTTTGATGGTGTGAGTCAACATGTAGTGCCTCAATTGTTGTGTAGCAAATACAACCGCTAAGCAGGCTTTCCCAATAATGGTGTAATTGATCTCATAACCATTTAAGGTCCTATTGATATAATAGATGGCTCTCTCCTTTCCTGTAGAATCTTCTTGTGCTAATAAGGCTCCCAAAGATATCTCGGTTGTTGCAATGTATAGTAATAATGGTTTTCCCTAACTAGTGGCATCAACATAGGTAGTGTCATCAGGTATTGCTTTAGTTGACTAAAGGTAACTTCACATTTGTCATTCCACTTGAAAGAGACATTATTATGTAATAAGTGGTTGAAAGGATGAATTTTATCAGCTAGTTGTGCAATGAATCTTCTGATGGACTAGAACCTTGTAATGATCTGAGCTGACTGATGTTTTTAGGAGGCATTTTCATGATGGCTTTGAACTTTGCAAGATCCACCTCAATTCCTTTAGCTTAGACAATGTATCCCAAAATTTTAGCTAATGTTACACCAAACACACATTTCTTGGGATTTAACCTCACCTTGAATTTCTCCAATCTTGTGAAGATTTTTTCTAGAATCTCTAAGTGTCCTTCTCTAGTGTAGGATTTTTCCAACAGATCATCTACATAGTCTTCCATAAAGTATGCATCATGTTATGGAAGATGGTAGTCATAGTTCTCTGATATGTAGCTCCAACATTTTTCAGCCCAAAAGGCATCACATTCTAGCAAAAAGTGCCCCAAGGACATGTGAAGGCCATTTTATCTTGATCTTCAGGTGTTATCTCTATTTGGTTGTATCCTAAAAAGACATCCATAAGTGATAACATTCTATGCCCAACAGTCAAGTCTATAATCAGATCAATGTTTGGTAGAGGAAAATCATCTTTTGGACAGGCTTTGTTAAGATCTATGAAGTCTGTGCATATCCTGATGCTCTTATCTAGTTTGGATACCAGAACAATGTTTAATATCCACTCAGCATAGTCAATAGATCTTATGAATCTTGCATCTAATAGCTTTTTCAACTCAACTTTCACCAGAAGGGCGATATGGGGATGCATTTTTCTCAGTTTTTGCTTTACCGATTTTACACCAGGTGGTAATGATAAGTGATGCATAATGAGTTCTGGATCTATGCCTAGCATGTCAACATATGACCAAGAAAAGTTGATTTTCCTCTCCTTAAAGAATTTGGTGAAATGAGATTTCTCTTCTTCTATCATGGATTCTGCTAAACATAGGGTCTTCACTATTTCAGTTGTACCAACATTGATGGATTGTGTAGGTTCTATCAGTACTGAGATCTCTCTTGATAGTGTTCTGGGAGAGTGTCAAACCTTCCATCTCTTGGTGCCTCAGGGAAGTTTTCACTTTGATATATGTTGTTTGTTTTTACTTTTTCCTAATTTAATAGTGTCATTAGATGGTTTTCACTATTAGACTTATTTCTTATATTTTTCATTTTGTAGCTAAAAGGTTTAGCACTCCCTTCATCAAGAGCTTCATTCTAAGATTCAATGGTAGAAAATGTGTCAAGATTATCATAACATAGGAATTTCATGAGGGCATCATCATTTGAAAAGGTGGGTATGTCAAGCAACTCATTTTGATCCCAATCAATTAGTTCAGGATGCATTAAGGATAAGGAATCATTAGATTGGCCAAGGTCATAAGGTGTAAGCATTAGGATAGCCATGTTGTCAAAGTGTTCAATGAGGTCTAGGATGTTACTCTCTTCCAATGTGTCTATCTCGCTCGAAGAATGATCGTCTTCACTCAAGTCAACAACATATTGTGATCCATATTCAAGGGGTCTAGAACCATAACTTTGTCCTTTCATACTTATTGGTGTATACTTTTGGATTACATCGATCTCTTTGTCATGGAAAGATTCTTTAGAGAGGGAGTCCCATTCGTATTCATTGGAATCTGTTTCATGATCCTCACTAGCCTGTAGTTGTAAGATTCTTTTGACAACTCTTTGAGTAGCTTCCTCTTTTGAGTCTTCCCTGTATCCTAGTCCTATTTTGTCTTTGGAATTCATTGTGACGAGCTATATTGGTTCACTGATTCCTTCTTTTCTTTTACCCAAAGGACCATTTCCATCATATCCCATTTTTTTTAGGATTTTCTGACCTTTTCCATACTTATTTGTGCATATATTGGACATTGATACCTATGAAGGTTCTTCATCTTTGTATAACCAGTTCAGGACATCCCTGTCTTCTGATTCCTCCACTTGAGTGCTTTCTTTTATAAACTTCCCATCAAAGAGCGCGATGGGTTGTAAAGATTGTTGTCTTGAGGTGGATGGTTGTCCATGTGACTTAGGAGAAGATGAAAGTTGTGATAAGTATGAAGATTGCTCAAATGAGTATTCCCCCATGCCCTTGTCTTTTATTTGGATCTTTTCCAACTGTTTTGATAAGGCATCAAGTTGACTTCCATTGTTGCATGAAATAGAGTCAACAACCCCTTTGTCTTTTGATTGAGCCTTTTCCTCATACTATCTTGACGAAGAACCCATTGTAATTTCTTTGTTTGATGGATCAAAGTTGATGAATTCTCTATTATGTGGTACAAAGGTATCTTGACTTGTTCTGAGTGCATTGAAATATTGGGGATTGTTAGAATCTGCAGCAATGGTGACCTCCTGTCCATTGAAAGGAAATTTTAGGCACTGATGATAGGTTGATGATACCTCTTGCATTTCATGAATCCATGGTCATCCCAAGAGTATGCTATATGTAAATTCCTTGTCTAACACCTGTCACACTATGTCTTTGATGATTGGTCCCACTTGAATGGGTAAGATGATCAATTCTTGGGAGGATCTCTCTTCATCATCATATTCTTTTATGGTGATTTTCCTTCTAGGATCAATAGCATTTTCAGAATATCCTAATGCATGAACAAGCTTGAGAGTGTAGATATTTAGGCCTGCTCCTCCATCTATAAGGACATGTTTGATGCAATGTTTATGGATTAGGACTTCGATGTGGAGGGTAGCATTATTGGGATGGGTGGTGGATGCATCGTCATGTTCAGAGAATGATAAGAAATTAGGTGCATTCAAATGTCCCACCATAGCTTGAAATGCACATACTTCCAAATTGTTTGGTACTGTGGTGGCAACTAAAGCTTGTTCCAGGATTTCTTTGTGTGTCAGTGAAATCTTGAGAAGTTCCAATATGGATATTTGAGCGGGTGTCTTCTGTAACTAATCAACGATGTTATATTGAGTTACAAGAAAAATAGTCATTTTGGACATTGAAGGGGTGAATCCTTTCAATGTTACCTTGGTTTTTCCTCTTGTAATTGCATTGATAGGTGTATTCTCTTGATCGGTTACGATTTTGATGACATTAATTTCATTTTCATTCATGTCAACATTTGTGCTCATATTTCTAGGTACAAGGTCATTGATTTGATGTGAGATGGTGTTAATATCATTTTGCTGGTTTTTAGTAGTGGAATCCTTCCCTTGGCTTCCAATTTCACTCTTGGATGGAATTCTCAACCATGTCAATATAATGAATGGTAGAATCATAAACATAGTTTACATTCTTTCCTTTGTTATTCGATGTAGAGAACTCCCTTTTCATAATTGGGTAAAGGGTTCTTGAACACTCCCTAATCACTATTTGTTTGGGGTCCTTCAATGTGTACCTTTTTGTTATCAATGAGATCTTGGATTGCGTGTTTTAATTTCCAACACTCTTTCATCATATGACCCTTGTTTTGATGATAATCACAGTAATGGGCATCGTTCCACCAAAATTGTTTGACGTGTAGATCCCAGTTTCATGCTTCTAGCACTATGATAAGCTTAGCCTCGATAAGTTCCTTTAAGGAGGATTCAAAGGATTCTCCCAATGGTGTGAATTTCTGTTGATTGGAAAGTTTTGGAAACAGTGTTGCTTTAGTCCCCGGATTAGTCTAATTGTTGTTTTGGCTAACATTTGGAGTATTGGGAGGATTGTTGGTCTGATTAGTCTTGGTGGCAGTTGCGGTTAGGTTTAATATGGGTTTTGTATTTGTATTTTCATCTATGACCTCATTGTTACCCATGTTCTTGTTTCATTGCCAAAATTTAGGTTTTTCCCCACCGTTGTAGTTCTTAGAGGAAGTGGATGAGTTGTTTTCATTGTATACTTTAATGACCCCTCTTTTGACTAAGGCTTCTTCAATTTTAATTATGTTTTCAATCAATTTTTTGAACATAGGGGGACATTGTAATTCCAATCTATAACTCATCTCATCATTTAGGTTGTGAATGAAAATATCTATCTTTTCCTTTTTGGGCACGGGATGAGAATACTTTGTAAACAATCTCCTCCATTTTTGCAAGAAAATGAGGAAGGATTCACCCTTTTTCTATTTCAAGTTGCAAAGGTCTTTCATGGTGATAACGTGTTGGATATTGTAAGAGTATTGAGTGAGAAATCTATTGACCAACTCTTCAAATGTGTTGATGGGGGGTGTAATCTTTGAAAACCATTCAAGGCATTTCCCTCCTAGACATTGTGGAAACAGTCTCATAAAATAAGTTTCCTCATGTGTGAATTATAGACTTAGTTCAGAATTCCCTTACGTGATCTAATGGATCAGTTGTACCATTGTATTTATCATACTTTGGAAATTCACTACGTTTAGGGAAAGGAATCATGTTGATGGATTGATTAAAGGGATAAGGACAAATGTCCTCGATCAAGTATCGTTTCAAAGTTCCCCTTTGCATATCTAAAACTTGTTGTTGAAGGTTCTTCATTTGGTGAGTTAAAGCAACCATTTGTTATGTTTCTTTTTCAGGCTTTTGGGGAGGTTCTTTTAAGATGTTATCAAAATCAAGGGGAAGTTTGACTCCTTGATTGGCTAACATTAATAGGTATTTTTCCCCATCTCTTTCAAAAATATTTTCTAGAAACTTATGGAAGTTGGGGTCTTGTTCTACTTCTCGGATATCCTCATCATTTATTTCTTCTCCTTGAGTGTTGTTGAGTCTAGGAATAGGGTTTTCTTCTACATCAGCCATGTTGCTAAGGATCTCAATATTTTGAGGTTCAATGTTGGGAATTTCAATGTTGGCAATTTTGATATTGAAAGTTTCACTACTTAGACTTCCTATATTTTCTATTTGAAGGTTGGGTGTTCCAAGTTCCTTGTCCTTGAGTTTTTTTTTTGTGATCTCATTTGGACAGGTATACAAGTGTTATGATTTAGACTAAGCTTTGATCTATGTTTGAAATAGTGCCAAGGATTACAACTAAGTCAAATAGAATGACAAATTCTATTGATTAGACTAAGTTTGATTTGATTGCATGACAGTTTCATGATTAAAGGATGAAAAATCCTGAACATGAAACTAGGTTGTACAAACAAAGATGTGATAGATATTGATGATTAGGCACCTTGAAATGTTTAGATCTAGGTTTAGTTTGAAAAGTTTCACTTGCATACGTCTATTTTGACAATGTTTAGACTTCTAAGGTATCTAAGGAACGATCTTAGACTTGGAGTTTTGATTCAAGATGTGTAATTAAGGTACTCAAAACGTTGGAAAAGTCTTGGATTTTGACAATAGTACATCATGTCTAACTCTGGATTGTTCTTACAAGCTTTCTTGTAAAAATTGAAGGTTAACCTTTATCTAAAGTCGTAGAGCATAGAAAAATGTTTTTGATGTTGTTTTGGACTAAGAGGTTTGATCTTTGGTTTTCTAATCCTGACATTTTGTGAAATCATCATGTAAACCACATATTCTGACTTTGTTTTTCCTAAGGAAAGGTTGAACACTGTTAAAAGGACTAATTTTCTGAAGATGGATGGACCTAAGTTACTGACTTGTCTACCTCAATGAATGTAGTTCTGAATCAAGGTTTTCACTTTCAAAATGTAACATTTTTTATGGTGTTTTGTTTGTGTTTCATTTTGAAGACACATCAAGCAGAATATACACTCCTAAGGTTGTGTAAGACTGTATTCTTTTAGATTCCAAGTGGATTTTACCCCAAGCACACTATCTTTAGCCAATGAATTCAGAAGCTTGGCTACACGGGCTCCCCCTTATAGTGCACTCTCTTCTCAGGCCAACCAAGCTTCCAGTCCCCATGAAACTCCCATGGCGAACTGATCATCTCTACTAAAAATTGTGAGAATGTGGATGCCTTGGCAACAACCGTTGCTACACCAAAGAATAGATAAAGGATTTTGGAAAATCTACAACAAGGGTTTTAATGTGGGCATTCCATTCATGGGGGATAATCCATGCGGCGAGATTCCCTTTCAATCCATCTTGTCAGAATTATCCTCATGATACTTGAACTTTCCTCAAGTATCCACATTTATATCCCAGTTGGAAGTTGCTTGGATTTAGCGTGTTACCAGTTGGGTCGTTCCCTTGGGTGATTACTTTTTCCTACAAGGAAAGCCCTCTACGATAAACAAAAGCAAGCAAGTATACCCATAGTTCGATCAATCTTTACTTTGCATGAATAAAGAGAGAACTCATGCCATATACTCCATTTACACTCGCACATAAACAAGAATGGGTATAGCTTTTTGGATCACCCAATTAAGGGGAGAGCATATTGTTGAGGGTCAAAGTAGCACAACAATATTAAATAGAATATTACTATTCTATTTCTCCTGAAGGAGAAAGATAACACATGGTGACCTAACTCCCAAGGTCCTGGTAATTGGTTCTCAATTATGCTGATATCACTCAGTGGTTGATATAACTGTAATATTCAAGCGGCCTTTGCTGGTAACAAGGAACAAGACTGCATAGCATCAATTAGTCTACGTTTGGGGGGGTTTAAATAAAATAAAAAGATGAATCAGAGCTTCAAATCAAAGAAACATGAGTAAAATTTTTATATATCTAGACATGCATATCAATAATGAGTGTTTTATTTTACCTAACCATAACTATGGCAAGATGTAATCCATAGAATAAACTATGCTACTACATACATCCATAATGCTAATTCAAATACCATCAATATTCACTAAACTTGCTTCAAACAAATCACTCACTCATCATATAAAACACAGATCAAATGAATACGATAACAACTTCATCCACAAATAATCCAATGATATAATCTTCAATTCAGTTCCTTCTATTGACTTTCATCAAGTAAGAAAAAATTAAGCACAACAAAAATCACTGGCGTATGGATTGATCATATACCATTAATCTTATCAAAATAGATCCAAACTTTAAAACCATAACATAAAATGTATGAAAACTATAAAATAACCTAGTTCTTTACTAAACTTTAGAGTATCTCTCCTAAAACATAGAAATCCTAGATCTAATCTCTATTATTAGGTGGCTCATCTTCCTTCAATTAGCTGACCTTTACAAAGTAGAACCTAATAATACATATAGGGTGCCACACGCACAAGTTTCTCAATATTATTAATCTAGATCCACCATCAATGGAACTGGAACTGAACACAGAAGTGGACTAATGAACCCTTGTTTCAAGGTTGATTACTCTATGGTACCAAAAATAAATTCGATATTCCAAGAAGAAAGTGAAACCCATGGATCAAACTCAGAGTTGAGCTTATGTCAAAACCCACAAAAAGAGGAGAAAAGAAGATATTGAATATGGTGAAAAGAGTCAATTCACTCTTGCACTGAATGCTCAAGGATGTACTCGTCATAACTAGAGAACACTTGTTGAAGCATACCTGAATCAAGTCCATCCAACCAATCATCTTCAAATATAATCCTTTCAAACTCTACAAAAACCAACCTCTGTATTTCCTTTAATTTGATTAACTCCTTTCTAGCAATTCTTATCTCCTCTCTAATATCCATAAACTGATCTAATAATAGATTCTCCCCATCGCCTCCCTTTTGCATAATTTCCTCAAACCTACCCCTCCATCTCTCCCTTAATTTATCCAAAGACATGACTTCTTTGTTTGAGGAATCTAGGTTAATTAAAATGGCCACAATTTCCTCTAATTCAACCAGCTATTGATTCAAATCTTTGCTCATTTCTCGAACTTCTTCTTGATGCCCATGAATAGTCCTAGACTTATACCTTATGATGCTCACAGTTTTTTCCACAAAATCTACATTACTATGCTCAAGAATTGAATATTCCAGCAAGGTGGACTTGGGCACTTTTCCAATATCTTCAGGCCTTTTAACACATTCCTTGTATTCATCATCCTGCTTATCCAGATCCTTGGCCTGTTGATCTAGATCCTCTGCCAATTCAAGAGCAGCCTTATGAATTTTAGAACCCTCAATGAGAGCATCATCAACCTCTTGGTTGAGCTTATCCAACCATTTATTCATCATTCCTACCTTGCTTTTCATTTGAACCAAATCATCTACTTCCTTCTTTGTTAACAAAACTGGGGATTCAAGAAGAGTAGCTTGTTGGTAAATGGGACTTGAAACATCCTTCAAAAACCTATGGAGCTGATCCAATTGAGCCTTAAGATCATCCTTCCTTTGTTTATCTTTGATCATTCGGGATTTAGTTGAAAAGGCCACAATATCAATCAAACTCATTTGTTGGTTTCTTGTAGGCTTTCCCAAATTCACTGCCCCCAACTAATAATCAGTGATTTGCATATCATCACAACTCTTCTCTATTACAGGTATGGCACATTCAACAACAATCTCTCCAGCATCAGTGAGCCTAGTAGAGTGAAGAACCCAAGCCTTCTTTTTAGGTTTCTCCTTCCCAATTTCTTTCATCATTTCCTCCCAATTCAATGGTTTTGGTTGAATAACTTGTTTTCTTTCCAAGTCCAATTTTAACCAAGTACGAGCAATAGGAGTAGTGGCTACATGGGCTGAAGAGGAAGCAACAGTAGTGGAAGACAAAGTTTGTAACAATGTAAGCCCCAATTGAGAATCAACTTCCTGCACATCTTACTGATCACTTTGTTCCTTTTCTTGTGCTAACTTTTTTGCTTCCTCCTTATCCTTATGTTCCTGCAGCCTTTTAGCCTCTAGCTCCTACTTTAAACATTCCTCTTCCACTTTCTTTTTCTCTAACATTTGATCTCACTACTTCTTCAACTCTTTAACATAGTCCCATGCCTCCTTGGACTTCTTTTCATATTCAACAACCTCAACAGCCTCTCTTTCCCTTTTTAAATGTTCTTGCTCTTCCCTTTTCCTATAAGCCTCTTCTTGTGCCTTGAGCTTAGCTTCACTAGCTTCTTTTTCTCTTCTTTGTTGGGCCTTTTCCTCTTCAAGGTTATGAATCTTATGCTGCATCATCAACTTATCTCTCTCTTCTTGTATCTTGAGCTCCTACTCCTTTTGTTGTCATTGTTGAGCTAATTCATTGGCCTTGACCTTATCCTCCAACTCCTTCTGCTTGACCGCCAATTCAGATTTTTCCTTGGCCTCCTCCTCTTGTTGCTTAGTTGATGCCTCAACTTGTGCCTTGGCATCAACTTCTCTTTTTGCATCTTCAAAGAGTTTCCACTGAGCTTCCTCAGTCAATATGTGTTCAGTCCCTACATCATCTATCATATCAAGAGATGTTAATACATGATGCTCTTTATCAGATGGAGTCTTTTTTGAATCTATTTCTACATTATGTATCTCAATTTCATCCTCCATTTTCTTTAAGACTTCTTCTTCATCATGGAGGGCTCCCTTTGGTGATTCTTGACCTAGTTCTTGTGTATTAGAGGGTTGAGTAGATACCTCCCCTACAGCAGATGTAGAAGCCCCCACCTCCATAATTGTTTCATCTTCCTCCACCTCTGGGAGGTCATGAGGGACCACCTCCTCTTGTGGATTAGAAGGCATAAACTCTAAGGATTCCTTAGGTGCCATTCTTCTTTTTTCCCTTTTATATCCTTGGGTGGTATCTGCAACTTTCCTTTTCTTAGATGATTGAGCCTCGGTCTAATTAGCCCTCAAACTCACCCAGTGAATACTCCTATCTAGCACCAGTCTTGCAATTTGATTTATGTCAATTGTCTCCTTAGCATTCTAGTCTAGCGGATCAATATCTTTAGTACCAATCTTTTTTGCATTATACTCGGGATCCAAAACTATCCCATCATCAGACAATGTTTTTGGAATGTCTTCTTTTATCCCAAACTCAACCATAAGTGGAATAGGTCTCCTTTCATAATTCTTTTTTCCTAAGGTCATATTCATCCTGCAAGTCCTCCCAAAAATCCTCCAACATATTAAAGTGCTTATCAAATACATTGGGAAGCAAAGCCCTCAACTTGTGCTTGGGGTCATAGTACTTCCTTGCAGTGTACAAGCCCAACTTTAAATAAATTAATTCATCACAGATGACCTTAGTTTCCTGATGTATACCTTGATATTTCTCCTCTCTAAATGTGAAAATCTAATTAAGAAACATGAATAACAAAATACCAAGGACACCTCAAGATTAGCCAAAAGAGTGATACAACGAAAAGGAATGCAAATAAAATGAAACACAAACACTTTTACCTCCCTTGTTGTTGATACCTCTTTGATTGGCCCTTGCTTGGATTGGTTGTGTGCTCCTTAGATGATTGTTTGAATGTCTAAATGCAAGATTCAATATGCAAGATGATGAACAAAGATGGCTAAATGATTGAAAAGGCTTGAGGATTCAAATGGACAGCATGTAGTTATCAAAATGCAAAGTGTTGGAAATGCCCTTGAGAAGGGGGTATTTATAGGAGATTTTGAATTCTCTAGAGAATTCAAGGGTCAAGATTGATCCAACAAGGTCAAGATGAAGGGCTATGGTGGGTTGAGAACCCACAAGCCCTCACATCTTGACATGTGGAGGGTGAAGTGGCCAAGGGTGGATGAGATGGAAATGAGTTGTCAAAAAGGTACATGAGGTGGAAAAGGACATGCACCTTGGGGGATGAGAGGATTTCCACAAAAAGAGATTTCTTGTCCCCAAGTGGGAGTGAAAGGGACATTTGAGGAATTTTAGAATTTCTCAAAAATCTACATGGGAAAAGGAAAGGTGGTTGGGGGGATAAATATGAATTAAAAATTCACATTCATAGGATGGTCTAGAGGACAAAAGGTGGGCTCCAAAAAGGTGGGACTTGGTCACATGTGGAGATTGTGACAAGTCCAAGGTTCTAGAAGCCTTAGAAGGATGGAATGTGAATTAAAAATTCACATATAAAAGAAGGGAATCTAGGAAAAATAAAAAAGAATTTAAAAATTCCTTGGAGAATGATTAGGCTTTGTAATAGAAAGAGATAAATGAGGTTAGAAGCCAACTTGCAAAGTTGGAGGATGTGACACATCCTAATCAAGGATTAGGCATGTGCACATCCTAATAAAGAAATTAGGAGATGGATTAATTAGATGAAAATGACATGTGAGGAATTAAATAAATATAATATTTATTTAATTTATTTGATGAAAAGAGGATTAAAAGAGGGTAAGGTATTTAATTATTAATTAAATACCTTAGGGATTTGGCAGAATTAAAGATATTAATTAAATAATAGTAATATTATTTAATTAACTCGAATAAGAGGGTGTTTAGATGAAAAGTGATAAATTTGGATAAATTAAGTGTCCAAATTTGGATGTCTACATTTTTCCCCTCTTTGAGATGGTGTTACGAAGTAGCATCATTTCAAAGAATATTAAAATATAGACCCTAGAAGAAGATGGTTAGATTGGAAAAGATGCCCCAGTCATCAAAGGGATGACTAGGAGGAAAGACGATGGGGGTAAAGATGAAGAGTTAGGGATGAAGGATGCCCCCTTGAGAGGACATGCGGGTTGAAGAGAACACGTGTGTGCTCTGGAAATAGATGATGTGATGCAGGGGGAGATGAGGAAGATGATGGAAGGTGATGGGTAAGAGAGAAGGAGAAGTGATAGGAGATGGATGAAGCACAAATGGATTTGAGGACAGAAGGTGATATTGCCCCAGTCAAGGTACAAGCCAAAATGGGTTGATGATGGATGGAGTGTTGTCAATGACGGATTGAAGGATCCTGAAACAACATGAGGATAGGGAAGGATACATCCCACGGAGTGGTATTGATGAGGGAAGGATACATCCCAAAACACCACAAGGATAGGGAAGGATACATCCCATTGAGTGGTATTGATGAGGGAAGGATACATCCCAAAATACTACTAAAGGATAGGGAAGAATAACTCCCGATGATGATGATGAAAGTGTTGGTGATGAGGGAAGGATACATCCCAAAACAACACCAAAGAGATAAGGAAGGATACTAAGGGATGATGATGATGGGTCAGGGCTGGTAACGAGACTGGGGACAAGACGAAGGATTTGATTAGGTGATTTGTGTGAAATTGAATAGATGAGGAGAGGATTGATATGTGAGATGGAGAGAAGGATCTCAAGAGTTGGTTTGATATCCAAAGATTTGGACTGAAGAGGGACAAAAGCTCAGATTAGGGGTTTGGTTAAGCTCAGATTAGGATTGGATTAAAGCTCAGATGAGGATTGGATTGAAGACTAGAATGGTTGAAGAATATGATTGGATTGATTCTACACCGAGTTCCAGAGTTTAAAAGGGCATAAGATGTTGACAATCAGATTTTTCTCAATTTGGCAATTTTCAAAAATTGTCAAATTTTGCCATTTTAGGAAACCTCATGGATAGACTTTTGGGAGTCCCAATTTTTTCCAAGAAATACCCATTGGGGAGATAGGATGAATTGCCAACTAACATCCCAAATTCGAGATATGCATTTTGAGTTATGAGTGAAAACAATTTTTCAAAATGCTGGAAAAAAACACTAAATTGGGATTTTGAGGGTCAAGATGAAACTTTGAGGCCCCGAAAATGGGTCAAAATGGGTTCCAACAGCTTTCAAAGAAACAAGTTGGAAATCCACTCGTTATCGCATAACGCAACTACCCGTCAAATCTTAGCTCAAACGGACAGCCGAGTCAAAAGTTATGGCCTCCGGAAGTGTCAGTGTAAAAATCAAAATTCAATTTTGAAAAATCGAAGACATGGGTTTTGGTCGCGGAGGAAAATTAGGAAATGGGTCGGGATCGATTTTTTGAAAAAGAGAGTAAAAAGGTGCATTTGGGGGGGGGGCAAAGGTGGAGAGTAGGTGAGTAGAAAGAAAAAACCTCCCTTCGTGATTTACATAGTTTTTTGTAAAAAAAATCAAAAATAAAAAAGTGGGTTTTGTCGGGGACGGGAAAAAACAAAA
>VDFB02182865.1:0-15462 GCA_007258455.2 Sequoia sempervirens | reverse complement strand
GGTGTTATCATTCATTTATGTCTCTTTTGGCTGGCGATAACCATTCGTGTTGTGGCCATTCTTAGACAGTTTGAAACCACTCATTTTCTTTTCGTCATCTACTGGAATCGTTCTTATTTTGAATTCTTGACAATAAATATGAATAATTCACCTGCAATATGCTTGGGACTTTGCGAAGGTGGGGGCATCTGTGCTGTCAACATAAGCACCAAAAACAGACGCTTTCCTTATCTAGAAGAAGAAAGGCAAGAAAGCTATAGGACTTATGATTTCCTTCGATAGTTTTAGCATTGTATTAATAGTGTACCATCTAAACATCTAAAATGCATCTATCTCAAATATGTTACAGATTATTTTATTTATACCAGTATAAACATATTAAATATTAATATATATAAAAGTTATTGTTAACACTTTTGATTATTATTAAAATTAAATAGCTATACATACCTTTGTGCTGTAAATGTGAAACATTTGGGCTAGATTTACTTTTTTTAATCTACTCAATACAAATTTTAGGTTGAAACTTTTTCAATTGAGGGTTTTGCATTCAACAAGATTTGATCTATTATAGACTCATTCAAAACCATTCAACTTTATTAAAAGATTGAAAACCTAATGATATTTATATCACTTAAATGCATATATATTATGCTAAATTAAACAATAGACATAATACTTTATATATTATGCTAAACTAAACATTAAACAAATTTTTTTTTGAAACTTCAATTTATTTTTTCCAATCAAATTCTTTTTTTTTTATTGCATGAACATAGTGTAGAATAAGAAGCAAAAGAGTCGAAATAGTATCCATTAAGTATCCATTAAAGAATGAACTTGTGGAAAGAGAAATGAATAATAATGAATACACAAAGATTGTAGAGACATGCAAAACAGTATAAGTAGAACCAACTATGCAACTCCTTAATGAATACACTTATTCAATATATGCTGAATTAAATTATTTGATAAATCAATTTTTAAAAGTCATCCAAACTTTAAAGAATATATAGATTCCATACTTTGTCAATTTCAAAAGTCATATCCAAGAATTAGAGAGGTGTGTAGGTGCAAGCAAAGGGGTGAATATCTGAACCCAAGGATAAGTGCCTTCCCTATACAATATTTGAGCACTGAAAACATCCACAAACTTGTTGTCATCCAAAACTTGAATCAAGATATAATAGGTAGCCTCTTTGTTTGATGTTCCTTCCACTTTTTCTCCCACCACTTTCTAAAATGCAAGTCCAACATACTACCAAACAAAAAAACCAAACCAATTGTTCAAGATTAATGCACAATTACACAAATACTATGGCCATTAAAACAACTTTATGTATCTCACTACAACTCATAACCCAAATCCAAACTTTTCAAATCAAAGAAAAGAAAAGAAAAAAAAAAGTGAAAAATAATCAATTATCATTACATGGAAAGTGTTATAGTAGTGCACCATCTTGAACAGTTTCATTGGTTTGAAAATCAAGAATGTCCACAGCCTAGGATGGATTTGCACAGTGGGTCATATATAATAAACATAGTACTCTTATCATCATCACAACCATTCCAAGTCTCATGGAAGCCATTGTAGGAATATAATTACTTAAGAGAAACTTATGAATATCTATGCTATAAAAAAGGCCTTGAAGCCATTTATAAAGGGTTGATCAAAGATAAAAGCAGTTTTAAAGTAGGTCATGTATATCTACAACACCTTTTAGTTGTCCAATTATTTTTTTGGCAAATTTGAAAGTTTCTTTTGTTTTGCTAATAATTTATTTGTTTATTTAGAGGATGATTTATGTGGTTAGGTGGAAGGAGAGAGTGATTTGGGAAGATTTTATGGCTTTAAAAATAGTAACTATATCTAATACAAAAAAAATTAAATAAAATTAAATATTCATTTAAAAATAATTCAACAATTACTAATTAGAATTTTAGAATAAATTATGAACTAAAATGTATCTATAAAATTAAATTTTCTATTTTTTTTTCTTTTAGTATAATTATAAAATAAAATTATTTTAAAAAAATGCATTTAAAAAAATCATAAAATAATTTACATAGGAAACTTTTTGATTTAAATCTCTTTAATATGTTTGCAAGAGAAATCACCACAATATCTTGAAAACTTAAATTTCATTCTAAAATTAAATTAAATTCTAATTTCTAAAATTTATAAAAATATATATATTATTTAGTTTTTAAATAATTAATTAAATTGTAGTGATTATCTATACAAATGAATTAAACAAAATTTCATATTCATTTTAAATTTAGATATAAAAACAATCTTTCTATTTTATTTTTTCTTCTAAATCATTTCATTTACATAGGAAAGTTTTTGATTTAAATCTCTTTAATTTAAATAAGAGTTGCATTTTCATCTTTGCTTCTATCCATGCTTTTTGATTTTATGTACAAACATCTCTGAATGGCTTAATTACCTTTTTATTTTATAATTATTTTATTTTATTTTAAAATTATTTAAAGGTTATTTTATTTTTATATAAGAATTATTTCATAGTTTTAGTTTTTTAAACATATTGATTATGCTTTTATTTAAATCATGTGTATTTGTTGTTATTGTAAAATAGTTTTTTATGTGTTTTGAAATATTTTTTCAAATATAAAGAAATAACAAGAGAATTCAATTATATGCATTTGAAAGGATTTCATGGAAACTCCTAGGAATACACACAGGGCTACTAATTAGAACTAGACCACCCCATATTCCAACCAAACTATGCAAGTTAAATACATAAATTCATTAGGCCCTCCTTCTACCATCATTCTACCAATGAGTGCTTTGACATACTCATGTAACTTAGGTTAAATTTTGGGGCTCTTCACCTCTCCTAAAAGGTGCTTAATCTCTTGGAAGAAGATCAATAACCTCAAGGTATATATAACTACATCTCGGTTCTACAAGATAGCTCAATGGCCTGTTATTATTTTATTATAACAAGGGGTCTAGTGATGTTTCAAGTGTAGCTAGATGCAAAGTTTTGAGGTATACACCAATATAATCTTACCCTAACAAACAAATAAAGAAAACTAAAAATATAGATGGGAGAGAGAATTAGGGGAAAAAGAAATAGAAGAGGTTTATTATCTATAAGAATAAACATTGTCACATGGGAGTATTCCCTACAATATTACATTTTCAACTTATCACATTATCACATGACATAACCCATGCAAGATTCTAAGGGAAAACTTACCATATGTGATCATAGTTACAAATGAGAACAATAAAAGAAACCATAATTATATTACATGCATGAACAATAACCATTGCATTCACAAACATCATTCATTATGTTTAAATTTAATATATATACAAAGAATACTAGTCCAAATATGACCTCCATGCTTCCAAATCATAGGATGTCTAGCCTAAGCCATAAGTTCTACCCTACTATATATCTTCCTTTGATATATTTTGTTACATTTCATCATTATCCATTTGGGAATGATTAATGAAGGTCACTATAATAAACATGATGGGTATGTTGCTTACATCATACCCACATGGGCTTAGGCATCCAAATCATCTCTTTTCTTCAACACCCATGAAAAACTAGCATAGATCCATGATTTTTGTGAGGCCCAAATGTACATAGAAGCATTTTGGGACCTTCACCACTCATAGGTCACATTGCAAGGAGTGCATTAATGTTGGCCTAATATGTATGTGGAGGTAGGTACAAAGCCTTTTTAAAACAACAAAAGTCTAAGATTTTTAATGCTAGGAGAATGTAAGCTTTTAGGGATCAATATCCATAAATAATGAGTGGCCATAAGGATAATTTTTTGTGGGGAATTAGGGTTGAAGATGCCTTAAAAATAATTCTACAAGATGAAGAAAGGTAGAAATAAATTTGGAGGTCTACTTAGAACCCTACACTAAAGGAGGCCAAGGTTTTAGGAAAATCAATGTCATCCTACCTCGAGACCAAGGGGAATTGATAAACTTATGAGTAGCTAAAAGGATAAAGGTTTGTGGTGAATTATGGTTTAGGATGCTTTGAAAACAAATCTACAAGAGGAAGGAACGTAGATGAAAGTTCATAGGTCTAATTGGGACCCTACACTAGAGGAGGCCAAGGTTTCAAGAGAATCAATATCAGTCTACCTTGGGAGCAGGGTGACTTGATAAAATTAGTATGCTATTAAGGATCAAGATTGTGAAATAGTTGATTCCATAGAAAGTGGGAATCTAGAATGTGAGATACCTAATGCCATAGAGTGCATAGAAAGAAAACTTGAAATCTCATGAAGTTTTGGGGATTTGGGATAACAAATATAACAAGAAATGTGGGATGAAAAATATTGAAATTCTACAAGATAGAGGAAATTATGAAAGTTTTAAGGGTAAACACGATTGGAGAGCGAGAAAGTAGAGATAGAGATGCTAGGATGTCAAAGGATATAGGTAGGAAAAATTGTAAAAAAATGAATAGAAGGGAAAAAATGTACAAAGGTGCAAAGAGCAAGGGTTTATGATGTGATCTAGGTGGATCTCGAAGACCTCAAAATTCAACCGGCTCAAAATCTCTCAAAACAAGCATCAATGCATAAAGCTCGCAGAGACGAACCCGACACAACTTGTTTTGCATAAAATGGAGTTCATATGTGCGAGTTATGTTTGGTCAAAGTTTTAGTCAAATGATGATGTCAGCATGTGACATGGCAATTGACTTGATGGTGACATGGAATTGCAGGTGATGTGGAAAAAATCTCACAAAAATTCACATACCATGCTTTATTTTTGAAAATAAAGTGTGGAGGCTTATTTTATCTCACAAAAATCCATTTGGTGGGATCGGATTTTGTGGGATTAGTGGATTTGGTGGGATTAAAACAAAATCTCATAAAAATTAAAAAAAAACAAAGATTAACCCCTTTAATAAATGAATAAGCCCAAATTTATAACCTTTAATGGTTATTAAATAAACGAATACCCAAAACAATATAGCCCGTAAATGGAGAAATGACAAGGGCATTATAAACAAATTAAAAATGGGTTTTAAAAGGGTTATTATTTTTTGTAAATGAAGGGTATTTGTTGGTAATTTGTTATTTTATTTAATATGGTGGTTTTTGGCCTTTTTAGCCAAAATTATATATAAAAGGGGGGTAGGAGTGTGAGTTTTTCATTCAAAGGTTCTGAGAGTTTTTGTGAGCTAAGTGATCTCTTGTGAGGAAATGGAGAGATAAAAACTTAGTGAGTCTTTTGAGAGAATTATGAGTGGTCTCTTAGAAGAATAGGAAGAGATAAAAACTCATTGTTTTTCTTTGAGAGAATTTTCACGACTTTTAAGTCGTTTGTAAAGGCTAGATGCCTCATGTATTGTACTCTTGTTGTGAGAGAGAGAGTTGCAATTTTATTGCTTGATAGCATTGTAAAGGTGACACAGGAGTTAGGCACAAACATGTTGCCAGATAGACCTTGTCATTGCAGTGTGGAAGCGGGAAGAGCCTGAAGTGTGATAATCTAACTTGAAGCAAATTGTAACTCAGTGAAAGACCATCATGGTGTAAAAGCAGTTGCATCATAATAATGGCAACAATTGCGCATATTTGCAGATCCGGAGATGTAGCCAGAGTCTGGTGAACTCCGTTATCAAATATTTTCTCTCTTTTCTTGGTGCATGATATTGTCAACTTCTTTACTCTCCTGCATTTTATGTGTTTATTTGTGCAATTCACAAGCAACGTCAATTTCAATTTTAAATTAAATCTGTATCCTAGTGAATCTAATAGTTGTTAAGTGATTCATAGTAAGGAGTTTACAGATCAATGATGTATATATGCTAATGAGTGAACCTTCATGAGGGGTAGGTTAACACTTGTGAAATCTTGAAACTCTAAAATTAGGACTTGGGGATCAAGGATCTAAAATATCTAATATAGGAAAGTCAAGATCAAGATTTTTAAATACCCGATACACAAAAGAATGAGTCATGAAATATATTAGAGGTCTGAAAAGTAAAGGAAGGTGGGGATTGAGGGTTAGGAATACTACATACCACTAATCCAAAATAGACATGCAAGAAAAATCTAGGCACCTAACATATGTTGGGGATACCAAATCCTTAGGTTGAGAAGATGGGGAGGGAAGAAAAACTCTAAAATTACATAGGAAGGGAGAGGAAACATAAAGGAATGGGAAATAAATAATTAGGATGTCAATGTGTTGGGGTGTAGAAGAGGAAGCCAAGAGATGAAATCTTAGGATCAAGAGTTGGGAATTGTGGATACACAATACCATTTCCCTCAAGGTATGTTAGTTAGGAAAAGTTTAGAGACTTACTAAATAGAGGAGATCAATATATTAAGAAGATCAAGTCCTAAGTATAGGGGGAAAGAAAAAATATGGAATGAAAAGGAACATGAGAAGCCAAAAGATGTTAGGTATTAGGGATTAGGGATCAAGACTATCACGTGCACGTTGAATATTTAATTAAATTTATAGAGCTTTGGACCCAAAATACATTGAGTGGAAGGGGGATTCAAATGTTAGGAGTATCTCATGATATATTACGAAAGGGTTGGATAAAAGGGATGACAATAAATATAAACCTAAAATTTCAACAAGAAGATAAATTTGGGATCAAGGGTTTAGAAGCCTCCATGACAAGGCATGTGGGTAAGGAAAAGTTTGAAAGTCTAAAAGATACACAGATATAAAAGGAAACATGGGAGCTTAGGGAACTAGGGATAAAAAGAAAAGCATGCCAATAGAGAAAAGTTTTAAAAAACTGTAAGTCCAAAAATTGACACAAACACCCTCATACTTAGATTTTTTTTAAGTTTTAGATAATTTGGGCACATGACTAGGACATGAAGGAAGGTAAAATTCATGACTCCAAGTACAAATTTGACCAAGGGACCCATGGAAGGAGGTATCTAATTAGATATGAATAATGAGAACCCAATGTAATCAAGATAACAAAAAGGACAAAAGATAAAGGGGTTCCCTAATTTCAACAAAAAATAAGGATGGTAATGTAGGGCATAAATAAAACCTAAAACCGCTTTGGACTCAAAATAAAATGATCTTCAATCACTTGCACAAGATAGTCCCACAAGTCTTAGTTTGCTTTGCCTTGCCCAAGTTGTGCTTGCTTAGCATATAAATAGCTAGAAATAAACCACTTTTGAGACACAAACAAACCTAGAAAAATCCTTCAAACACCTTCATCAAATTTTACCTACCATTAGAACATATACATCTCCTCTTAATAAAACCTCAATCCCATATTAATGAGTTTTCAATAATTAAATTTTGTTACCATTGTGCTATATCCAAACAAATATCACCCTTTAACCTACCAATCCATTACACTCACCCCTTACCACCAAAATAGTGCACTTTCACATGCTTCATCCCTAGTGAAGACATTAAGAATTCATCTCTTGATAAAGATATATGATAGACCCTAGTTTGAAATATTACACCACCTAAATAGTGCACTTTCACACACTTCACCCCCAGTGCAAACATTAAGAATTCATCTCTTGATGAAGATATATATGGTGGCCCCTAATATAAGCTATTATCATTAGAAGAGCCATGAACTAACCATTTGATGAGTTTTTCCTACTTGCTCATGGAGTCTTATAACATTAATGTGATTCTAGTTCAATCCAAGAGTTAAGTAAATGACTATACATTGTTATTAATGACTCTTATTCATTCCCTATGTTTGCAATATAATTTGTCACTAAGTTTAAACGCCACTCGCAATGTTAAAATCTAATAGACTCAATTTTCATTTTTAACTCCAATACTTCTTCTCCATACCTATTTAACAACGAAGTCAAATCACTACCTCTATTGATGGTATTGATTACTACCTTTGAGCCTCTTTAAACTATTAAGTTTTTCTAATTCCATGAATGAGCAACTCTCAAGCATGAAAGCAATGCTTCCCACTCTATTTGTTATTCATATTAATACCCAAGAATAGGAAACCACCATAGACCAAACCGTCTTTTGAGTGTCTTAGTAGAAACCCACCTCTCATTGCACTAAGGTTCCCTCTAAAAGCTCCATCAAAATTAAGTTTAAAACAAGATTCCTTGAAAGACATCCATCACTATATACTTGCTTTCATCTTTACTTTTTATTCATTTTTTTTTTAATACATTTCTTCTTTATTCTTCAAACAAAAAAAAAAATTAAAAATTAAAAATTTATATACATTTAATTAATTTATTATAAAAATATGACCTCAACCATTTATGATCATTAAAAATAAAAATATAAAATAAAAATAAATTTAAATCACCTCAAAAATTCAACAAAAACTAAATGGTTAGAAGTTACAACTAATAGCCAATTAAAACCCTTCAAATATCCACTCATATATAACAAGAATTTTAAAAAAAAATTTAATAGTTCATTTTCAAAAAGTGCTTTCATTGATCTCTTTAAAAACGTTTCATACTTCAATAATGATTGGCTACAAACTACAATCCATAAATGAACAGGAATAAAACAACATAAAGTAAAAGCATTTGTTGAGTATTAATACTTATAAATGCATTTGATTGCAATGTAGTTAAAGTTTCAAACCTTATCTTACGATGCACCACTCATTTCTTTCTTTGGGAAAAGCCCTTTTAAAGATAAAGTAAACTTTGTCATTTTGTCAATAGCAATTTATGGAGACTCTTTGAATTTCAGGCTAGAATTGATGTATACACGACTCTATTTTGGAGATTTTTTTTAAGTGATTTAATTTTTCCTTTTAACTCAAAAATATTTGAATATGTATTATTAGTTAAAGTTGTATTGTTGGTAGTCAACATTATTATGTTTTTAATATTATATTTTGGAATAAAAGAAGTTTTTTTTAGATAGATGTTTTTTATGTTAAATTTAATTTATATTTGTAATTTTATTTGAAAGTATAAGTTTAATTTGATATCTTTTTAGTTAAAAGTCAAGAATTGAGAGGTATTGATTCTATTAAAATTGCAGATGGCGCAATCTTAACAATCGAGAGCCTTGCACTCAACAAGACTTCATCCTTGGTGGATTCATTCAAATTCAAAACCATTGAAATCCACTAGTATATCAATGATCCTTTGATGATAAAATAAGTTTAATAAATTTATACAATAAAAATAATAGATACAAAATTTGAAGTAAATAAAAAATAACACATAGTATTTAATATTAAATTTGAGAAAACTCTTTCAAGTCAAAAATTTACATTGTAACTTTCTTTATTATTGTATAATATCTCAACCATTCACAGTACAATAATAAAGTTAATTTTTTAATCCTTATATAAGAGATAGATATTAATAGACATGTCAAAAAGTAGTTTTAAAAATTGCATAAATTCATTAAAACCTAGCAAAATAGAAGATCATACCTGCAATGCAAAAAAATCTAAAAAAAACACCTTACCAACTATACAACATGGAAAGTATATAATATTCTTCTAACATATATGTCAATAGCAATGCTTATATATGTCAATGAGCCCGAACAAAAGACAACTGATAACAATCTGACAACTGAAGCCAAGCCAAGCTCCGTCAAGACCCTCTATCCATCCTATCAGCCTACGAGGGTCGCATAATAGGCTAATCATCAGCCCTGAGAGATGTCAACCAGAAGGGGACATGACAGAGATCCAAGCTGAAACACCCAATTTGCAAAAAGCTATTTAGGGTTATATTACAGTCAAATAGGCCTTCTTGGCCTGAGTAAACAATATAAGAGATAAAAATGTGCCATGGAATGTTTTAAAAGAAAGAGGAATAATGAATCAGACCTTAGTCCAAGAGTGTGGATTGTCAACGAGCTTGGGTAAACCCCCAGTGTAATTGAGATCAAAATACATTGGGCCTGCAATAAGTGAAAGAATAAGGAAAACAATCGTTGTTACTTCAAGTTGTCAGTATGAATACACTGGGGACATAAGTCAACAACCTATTTATTAGGAAAATGCAGTAGTGTGTGAGAATCACATAATGTAATTGATAGCTAATCTTGAAAGTGGCGTCTTATATTAGGACTGTTGTATTACTTGGCACTGTTACATCTTATATAGTCTAAGAGGCAAAACAAGGATCCAAGGCAATCAATTTTAACTATAGTTTTCCTGATTTATATTCTCAATCCTTAATAACATGGGACAAAAGAGGAACCTTATAAATAACATTGGGTGATCTATAGAATTGTCCTTCAACTGCATGCCTATTTCCCAGATTCCCTAGTATTGATATGAATTTTATTGGAAAATGTAAAACCATTTTTTTAAAATGGCAATGTTTGAGCATGAGAAAATAAACAATAATGGTAATTCAAGATTCCAATTAACTAACCAATCCTATAGACAAATGCATCGAAACCTGAGCAACTAGGACCACCAGAAAGCCACAGAAGAACTGGGTCTTTGGTTGGATTTCTTTCGGATTCAACAAAATAGTAAAAGAGAGCTCTACCATGAGTCTCACTGATTGTTATATACCTGAGCAATATAAAGAAAGATATCATATTAATGTATGTAGATGATCAAAGCAGGTTAATGGGACTTGAGACTACAACCAATAGATATAAAATGAGCAAGCAAATTGAAACTTCAAAATAAAGCTAAAATTTAACTGAAAGCACCTTATTTCCATAAATAGATACTCATTTGATAATTCAATAAATTATACGCATTAAAGAATCATATATTTCAACTCTCTTTTACATATCAAATTTTCACTCTGATTCAGAAAATGGCAAGATCAACCTTTATGCGCCCAAGTTCATAAGAGGCAAGGTGGCATTTGAAAGTTCATCCTCCAAGCATGCTCAAATGCGCCCAAGTTAAGGTTAACAAGTCAAAGCAAATCCAAAAGGTTTCTAAGTTAGAAACTCATCCTCCTTACATGCCTAAATGTGCCCAAATGGGGCCATGTGAGGACAAAAATAAGGGAGCCCAAGGGTCATCCTTCACCCATGCTAATATGTGCCCAAGTTGAAGTGTGTGTAAGGTGGTGAATGGAAAATGAAATTGCTAAGGCGTGGTCAATATTCTTCTTCAAATGTCATTTGCCCCTAAGGTGAGTGAGGTAAAATACAAGGCGTGGTGAAAACAAAGTTGATCCTAGGCGTTGGAAGTGAAGATGAGGAATATTACTAGGCATGGAAATCTAATAAGCTAAATGCGCCAGAGGTAAAGGGTGAATAAAATATGCTAGGCGTTGGGATTAAATATCTTCCATGATGTGTGCCTTCAGGAAAATTTTCTAAGTGAATTAATGAAATAAATTTTCTCGCCACAGGAAAATGAGTGAAGATGAATAAAAGTTTTCTAAGGCAAAATTTTCAAAGTGATTTTAAATTTTTCTAAGGCAAAATATTTTCTTCCTTTAGAAAGTACGCCTAGACCTTGAAGGTGGTAGATTTTTCTGAAGCCCGAATGAATTGCCCGTAATGAAGTCAGAAAGTGTTGGTGTTGCAGAATGAATTTAAAATTTCTTCGAGTTTGAGCAACACAATACAATCACATATGTGAAGAACGAGATTAAAATTGATTGAATAATATTTTTTTTCTAAGGTTCAAAATTTTAAAATTTAAATGAACCCGTTCGTTGTGTACCCATGGATTCATCGCGTTTTCGAGAAAATTTTCTTCTGGGTACTAATGATCTTTGATGAGAAATGGATTTCCATGTCTTCCGCACTTCGCTAAGGCCTTCAACATGAAGAATTTAATTGATGCTCAAATTATGAATTTTCCTAAGGGAAAATTTTAAAATTTTCTAAGGCAAATTTGAATAAAATGGTTTTTGAAAGGAAAATGCTTCGACGATGAATTTAAGGTGAATTGCCTAGATATTTTTGATTGAATTCTTCACAGATGAATTTTCCAGAGCATCAGAGGTGATTAAAATTTATAATTTGCAAGACAGAACTTCGGCTGGTGAATGGAAATTGCCAAAAGATCAATTTAAATTAAAGATTTTCGAAAGTGAATTTAAAAGATGCCAGTCAAAGTTGAACTTCTAGAAGAATAAGATTCCAACGTCGGAAGACAAGTGTCGAAAATACCAGAGAGGGAAAATTCGAATTCTTAGTGGAAATTTAATAGACTGGCTAAACTTAGCTCCTTCTAGAATTCGATTTTTGCTATAAAATTGAGAAGTTTCTCACTTCTTTTCCACAGCTGAAGAAAGTTCGATTTGCTCTGAGTTTGATATTGCAATGAGTTGCTGAGGCTGAAGTGTTGCTGAAGTTCGAAACTTGTTGGAGGCTGAAACTTGAGTTGTTGCTGAAGTTGAGTTTAAAAATCTGAAGTTGCTGAAGACTGAAGTGTTGAAAGAGTTCAAAATTTTGCTGAGGCTGAAGGCTGAAATCTGAATTTGTTGCTGAGATTTGAAGTTGCAATGCAAGTAAGAAATTCGAATTTCAAAGAGTGAAGTTGTTGAAGCTAGGGAAGTGTGCACTTGCTAAGCTATTTGAGGTTGGAGAAGTGCGAGTTTACAAGAATTTAATTGCTGATTGAAGTTATTGCAGCCAACTTAGAAAATCTGCTGAGAGTGTGAAGTTGCTGAGTTAACTTGCCAGAACTTACTAAGTATTGAAGGTTCGAATTTGGAGAAGAGGTTGAGGTTTGCAAATGAGAAATAATATTGCAACTTCTTGAAGTCGACTGGCAGCCCTGCAAAGTATTCTATTTATTTTTCTAAGTTAATTTGCTGATGGATGTCTATTGTTTTGCAGATGACTGAGGCAAGGACAACTGGCAAGGACAACAATGGTGCATCCAGGCAAGCTGTTATAAAGAAGCCGAGCAAGACTTTCATGCCAGAATCAAAGTTTACTTCGAAGTTGGGCAAGCTGGCGGATACAAATTTGGGCTCTGTCAACTTGGAGACTTTCAAGAATCGAATGCTGGGGATTGGTAATCATCGACCTTCGAACACTTCACACAACATCATTCGAAGTGGTTATATGCAGCTACTGGTTTCCCACCAGCCATTCAGTGTTCGGAGCTGATGATGGAGTGCGCCAACTGCTATGAGAAGGATCACAGGTCAATCATGTCACCAAATGGTCAAGTGCTCGCCAACCTCACTCCTTCGGCTATTGGCGAAGCTTTTGAAATCCCAGTGCATAGGAACATGATTTACAAATCGAGGGAGCGAGCTAAACGAATGTATGCTTCTGCATTCGAGAGATGTACAGAAACGATCAATACTCACTGGATGATCAACCCCAAGCCTTCTCGTACGAAGCTGCTAAGACAAATCATAGCAGATGACTTGAAGCAGGAGTATTGTGATCTTATCATGATGCTTAGCAGAGTTGGAGGCTGCCAGCAGTCGTTTATTTTTGAGCCGTGGATGTTTTATTACATCAACCTCGTGCTGGAAGGAAAGGAGTACGTCAACTGGGCTGCAATGATCAGTGACAATTTGCACGAGCAGCTCCTGAGCTTGAGAAGAACAAAGACGTTTTATATGGGCTCCTACATCACTTACATGCTAGCTCGTATGACGAAGTATAGAGGGATTTCATACAAGGAGCCTGTTGGTTGTGGCTCTCACCAGTTTAAAATTCATGAGGCTTGTCTGCAGTTGCACTTGACTAGTACCACTCATTACAAGCGTGTCAATGACGCCTTCACCATGCACATCACGAGATTGCTTCAGGAGCGGATGCATCATAGGATCTCGAGAGAAGCCCAAAAATTGATTGAGAAGTATGGGTGCTGGTTTATACAATTTCCAAAGTTTTCTTACATAAGGCTGCAAGGATTTTCTTCATATCCATATAGACTGCCTAAGTACCCAACCGACAGAATTTTAATGTTAGAGATATCTAGGCAATTGGTTGCCTACGATAAAATTCAGAAGAAAAAGAAGGGAGGTGTTGACTTCCCAATTGTCATGGGCAATTCCGATGAAGTGTGTCCTTCATTACAGGAAGCTAGAGAAGTCGAGAGCGAGCTTCAGTTTTATCACTTTTCATATCACACCAGCCAACAGCACTATGATCCGCATAACAACATCAAATGGGTACTGTCAGAGGAATTTAAACATAAGGCAAACATTGAGGATTATTGGGCTGATGCATCGGACGAGGCTGAAGTCAGAAAGAGAGTGTTCTCTAGATTGCCAATAAACATGATTAGGGAGTGTGAAGTCATTCCGGTACCAGACCAGGTAAATGAGGACATGGATGTTGTCCATTCAGATTATGAAGCAGTGAGAGATACTCTACTTCCACTCCCGGATTGGTCAGAACCAGAGGTTGCTGACTTGGACACACTTTCCATTCTAGTCTTGACATTTACTAGAGCATGGGTTGACAGACGTGTGAGCAGGTTGAAGAGTAGGTCAATTGCATTGACTTACAATTTGATGGGAGATCACAGGACACCCACTACTAGCAGGAAGAAACAAATCACACGAGGTCCGGAATCTAGAAGGAAAGAGCCAGCTCGGCAGGAGCCTGTTCAGCCGGAACCTCCAAGAGTTGCAGTTGAATCACCCACGCCATTGGAGACACGTTCTCTAAGTATACAGGAGGTTTCTTTATTTGCTGATCAAAGAAATGCATTGAATCAGGTGCAAGCGGTACAGGAAAATAATCAGCCACCTCGGAGAGAGTTAGTTGGCCAGAGCGTCAATGCACCCGCTAGAGATGATCAACAAGATGATGAGGGGACTACTACTGACCCTCAGTTTCAGCAAGAGTTAGAGACGGCTTTGGAGGATGATGATATAGTTTCAGGGGATACTTAGCCACTTGAGGACGATGAGCCTCACCAGAATGATATAGAAGTTGAACAAGTCCGTGAAGTAGAGGCACAAGAACAACATCCATTTGATATACAGTATACAGTACCTAATTGGCTCAGAGATAGGATGAGAAGAAGCCCCAGCGAAGAGATTGATCCAGCAGTTGAAATGGAAGAGTTTTTGAACAGGATCAGCGCACCTCCATAGAAGAAGACAGCATGAAAGTTTTCAAAGATATCAACTGATGAGGATGGTTCCCGTACCCTTCACATGGCAGTGCCACAGGTTGATTGTGACCGAGATGAAGCAATACCCGAAAAATATGTGGTCACAACTCTGGAGTTAGGGCGCCCCATAGGTGCACAGATTGTAGAGGAGTGTGATAACTCCTACCATGCCCTCAAAGACAGATTATTTAAAAAGGAAGGAAAGTATAAGAAGTTGAAAGGAGAGCATAAGGCTTTGATCGGATATGTGCAGCGATTGTCTCATCCTCGTGGACAAGAGATTCCAGCAATAGAGCTTCCAGCTTACTTACCTAGAGAGTCAATCAGTGGTTTGTTGGAGTTGGGGAAGATGGCACAGGAGGCAAACAAGTGGGTCACGGGAGTTCGTGTTGAGACAAAGAAGTTCATGGAGGACCTTGCTCTTGCTTTTCAGCAGGCTTCTAGTATTTTGGCATGGATGGAGGCA
>VDFB02182864.1:0-36937 GCA_007258455.2 Sequoia sempervirens | reverse complement strand
TTCCTTCTCAAGCTCACACTCTCATTAAACATACTTTGTACTTGATTTAGCAGCCCCATCTTACTATCTGAAGCTTTTAACAAGCAGTCTCTAAGTCTTTAATCTACATTGAATTTTGTATGAATAACACACGATCTTTTCCCTGCCTTCCAACGCAGCTCCCAATTCTCTTTTTGCACTGCCCTCTTGTCTCTCCCTTCTTTTTGTGTTTTTAAATTTGCACCATCAAAAATAAAAGAGACCAAAAATCTTTCGTTGTCTTTACACATTCCCATTGAGTTTTCCAACATTCCTTCATTTTCAAATTTTGCCTCCCTCTCAATGTTCTCTGCTTTTCTTTCAAGATCTTTCATTGGCTTTTGGGAAATTGAAAAAGGCACAATTAAAGTTTAATTTCCATATTTAATTTGAGTTCAAGGTTATTCAAGGCCTATGCTTCCATATTTGAATACATGACAATTCAAGCAGCTGCAATTACAACATTTGACAAAATTCTCGTCAGCCAATCCATGTTGGTTCATATGGAGGCACTCGATCAATCATGTTCCTAGACTATGCATGATCCACATTTTACAAACCATGAGAATGATATCAAAAAATAGTGGAGATTGACAGTTTATTAATGGATGCTCTTGCATCACTCAAGATAGCATTCTTTTCTTTAGCATTGTTCTCATGAGCCTTATTTATATTAGCCTTAGTAATAGGATGAGCAAGTTCAATATAATCATACTTTGTAGCTCTCCAAACATAATACCCTAACAAAGTAAGGTAGGAATCCATCCTCACACTCTATAAAGTGTAGTTCTTCCATAAAAAATGGTGCTTTAGAAGAGGACTCCTTTTGAGCCATGTTCTTTAAACCAAGATCTATCTTCAGTTGTTAGGCTACATCGAGGAACTTAGCTCTAATACCAATTGTTAGAATGCACATATGTACTGAGAGAGAGGGGTAAATCAATATATCTCTCAAATTAATTCAATTCAAATTTAACAATCAAAACTTATTATTTCCTTAACCAGATAAAGAATTCAAAAGCACAAGCACACAACCATAACACTAAATTTATGTGGAAAACCCTACAAGGGGAAAACCATGGTGATAAATTTTCTTGGATCTACTGTCCAAATCTAGACTCGCAAAACTGAAACAACATTTACAACACAATTTTATTGATTCAACCAAAAGGAAGTTTACAACTCCCTACCAGATACAACACTTACAGAAAGAGGTTGCAACTTCAACATACAACACTTGATGAACTCAAATGATCAACTACCATTGCAACACCTTTGTTGCCTCCAACTCATTTCCTTTAGCACTCACTCATACACTTATGCTTTCATCTCACTTCCTTCTACACTTCACTTGTACACTTCTACTTTTGGCTCATTTCCTTTAACACTTTACTTGCACACTTCATCCTTTAGCTCACCACCTTTAACACACTTCAAATACTCCTTATATTTGCACATGTTCTTCTACCTTTAGCTCACCGCTTTCAACATATACATCACTTTTAACACATTGAACACTCAACACACTACACGAACAACTTGATCAAATGATTCATATTCCATTTATATCTTTTATAAGCTTAAAAAAAATTCTCCTTGTTGGCCAAACTAAAATGTGTAAACATGAAATGTGCAATGGCCATAATGAGTCAGCTCCAAGTCATCCATGGGAAAGGGAAATTGAATGTGGTCGAAGCCAGGAGACAAGAAGGACCTATTTTACATTAGCACACGATCCCATGCTAGTGCACACAACAAAAACTTGGTGCAAAAACCTCAATATACCAAGTCATCCCAACAAACACTTAAACCTTCAAATATTAACTTCAAACCACAAGCAATCCCAAAGAGACCAGATAACATCATGTCAATCTCATTACAAGAATTAAATGATATTCAAAAACATTTCCATTCCCTCCTTTTACAACTTCACACAACATTAAGCTAACATAGGCAAACAAACACTGAACTAGTGTCTCAGATTACACACCCAGATAACATAGTCTTAATATAGAACATTGAAAAATTTACTTGCAATACACCTCAACATATGAAACTTGAAGGGAGAAAATAGATAGACATTTTAAACTCATCCTTCAAACTGTAAGACCACAACATCAACTGTGGAGAAATGCGAAGTATTTATCTAAACCTTCCTAACTGTGACAGGGAAAAAGTACAAAGTTGTGTCACACTTTCGACCAACTTATCAACATAAGTGAATTTTAGTATTTATAACTAAAAATCAATTTTGGTCAAACATATGATCTAGTAAGATTCACTCTAGATAAGTTAAATATGTCCACAACTTTTCCAACTAAAATTGTTGGCTAAATGCATATGTAGCGCCACTTTGAGGCCAATTTTCTAAAAAAATGAGATTATTTGAAAAATTTAATGTTTTAACAATGCCTACTCATATAATTAACATTTTTTTTAAATGTAAAAATACCCTTTTGTAGATCCATAAATGTAGTTTTCAAATATATTTTTATTTTAATAGTTCAACTATTATTTATATTTTATTTTTTATTTTTTACTAAAAGTAGGTTATCAACACAAAAATATTAGGTTGATTACCATGTCAAGAAAAATACTAAAACTTTAAAAAATTATATATA
This sequence comes from Sequoia sempervirens, assembly GCA_007258455.2. Classification (NCBI taxonomy): domain Eukaryota; kingdom Viridiplantae; phylum Streptophyta; class Pinopsida; order Cupressales; family Cupressaceae; genus Sequoia; species Sequoia sempervirens. Next base: position 34,298 of record VDFB02182864.1, on the reverse strand, counting down.
TGATGCCCTAGATAAAAGAATCTAGATTAAGATAGTATAATTTATTTTTTATTTTAGATAAATATTTAATATAAAAGTTGATGTCAAGTGGAAATAGCCATGTTTTAATACACACACATTTAAATATCTATTTAAAAATATAATTTTTTAAAGTTGCAAAAAAATATATCCATGCCCTGAAGTTTTAAATTATAAATATACACAAAAAAATTGAAGGCAAAAAAATAAAATTTACTATATAAAGTTTGGCATCTCATGTAACATCATTTTATCAGCAACAAAATTATAGTGTTAATATATAAAAAAACTATATTCAAATAATTTTTTAATTTTGTCAAAAAAATACAAACATAAAATATACTAAAAAATAAACATTTTATTAGTTTATATCATTTCAAAATTCAAAACATATATACCACTTTCTAGTGATTCAAGTTTAAAATTTAGATCAATGTTCGTTGATTCCTTTATAAAAGTGTGACACGACTTTGTACTTTTACCTGACAATATAGTCTTCACACTGCAAGTTTTGAAAACCTCTGTGGTAACTTGTATGTTCTAAAAATAGGAACATACATAATATACATTTGCATTTGATAAATTTCCAAACTACAAGGCAATATATTCAAATGCATAGGAATGCAATGCATTATCCAAAGCATCTTTAGTACAACTCTCTTATTCACTGACTGCAAAAATATATTTTATACATTTGACATCAACAAACAATGAATACAACATTCACAACATCATTCACCTATTCATGAACAACTAGAAATATAGGACAACTATTATAGTAGGCTCATGACATCCATCATCGTATATAAAACTTTTGATTAACATACTAATTGTAGCAGAGTGATGCCACAATAATGGGTTACACTTTTGGGACATCCTGATTTTTCTAAATCACATATTTTAGAAAATACAATGATTTATGACTTTAAAGGTTCCATTTAAATTATTTTAATTAAATAGGATTGATCAAACCCCTTTTGATAGAACTCTGTTAGATTTAAACCATACCTATAATCGAAGTCTCCTCTACACCTATCAAAATGTTAATAAAACCACTTTTGATTTACCTTTGGGTGATCAAATGAATTCATTTAAAATTTATATTTTGTAATCCTCAACCCTTATTATAAGCTTCCCAAAAAGTATAATTTTAAATATGTTTAATTTGATTATTCATATTTATTTTTTTATTTCTTGTGAATGTAGGATTTTCAATGAACATCAAGTTCTTTATTTCACACATATGAACAAATAGAAAAATAGAGAAAAAAAATTCTAAAAAATACATGTGCCCTAGGTATTGATGTCCTTATTCCAACAACAAAAGTTAATTCAAATGAATACAAAAAGTTATGCAGCCGAAGTACACCTCTGTCCAAATTATAATTATGTTGACTTGGAAAATTAATTAAAAAAAAATATGTAACAAAAAATTATGAAAAATATCCATTCCCTATATATTGGTGTGAAAAAATTGTATTTTAAAAATTAGAATTGTATCCTATCTATAAAAAAAGTTACGTGGGCCGAAGTAAACATCACTTTTTTAAAATGTTGATTAGTAGAAAAAATAAGTTATTAAAAATTACATAAAATGATTCACAATTTATTTTTTAATTTCAAAATATAATTAGAATTTTGCACAAAATATCTAACAAATAACTAGTTTGATTCATCTTCAAACCTTAATGGTTTAGCGCTATAGGTGTAAGAAAGTGAATGTCCTGGGTGAAAATCCTAATTTTAATTTCAAGTTTGGCCAAAACTCAGAACCCATTATTGTGGATCACCAACATATGCAACCATCTAAACACTACCTCTACTGATGTTAATGCCAATACCCACAACAATCTTTATTCTATTGACATTAATGACAACACCTGCAACAACCTTGCAACAAAGGATTTGAAAGTTCTAAGAATTTAGAGGTATGAGAAGGTTTCAAAAGGATTAAGTTATAGAAATTTGAGACCTGTAAAATCCTTAATTTTTTATATGGGATTAAATTGTTTAGATTACAATTTGCTTATGAGGACATGATTTGAGGGATAAAACTATATGTAAAAATGAGATCTAGATATTTAGGGACCATGGAAAACAATTTTTTTAAGGAATATAGTGTGGACCAAGGGTAAGGTACAAAACTAGTAGAAAGGAATGATTAGTTAACTTAGTCAAATAAAATTTAGCCAAGACATATAATCATAGATTTAGCTCAATAATATTTAGGGTTTAGGGTTTCAAGGGTAAATAGGGTTAGGATTTAGGGTTTCTAGGGTAAATAGGGTTTAAGGTATTAGACTTCAATTGAAAATAATTTGATCGTATTGATCCTAATCTTATCTAGAAGATTATTTAATTGAAAAAACACATAATTTATAAAATACATACCTTCTCTTTAATCTTAATATCTTGCATCCTTTCTTCACGTAATTTTTGTTCCTTTTCTATTGAATATGACCGTGTAGTCTTATTTTTATTTTTCCTTTTATTTCCCATCTCCTTTACAAAATGTGATCTCAATAATTCATTTGCATTTTTTTGTTATATAATGTTTCCCAAAATTATAAATATTTTTTTTTTCAATTCTATGTTCCAAATGTAAAACACTTGCAAAAATACAAAAATGTTTTTTTCTTAGTTTTTTAATATTAAAAACATAAAAAATGACCTTATATATATGCAATTTGAATAACATTTAATTGCAAAAATTTGGCTAAAAATCACCTTCATTTGAAGGTGGCTAGTACCAAAAAATTAATATTATTTTATTAGAGAACCTTCATTCAATGGTCCTTTTTCACAAATAATTAATATTATTTTGGCTGCCCCAAAATAATCTTTGTTTGAAGGCAGCTTTGAATGAAGGAATTATCTTCAACCAAAGGTGCCTTCATTTGAAGGACCTTTAAACAAAGGACCTTGGCTAGACACTTTCAGTTTTTGCTTCAAAATTTCTAGTTTGAAACCTTAGGTTGGACCTTCAAATTTAATTAACTTGACAAGATAATTTACAAAATTGTAGTCCTCAAAACGAGCTTTCGAACAAGTATAATTTTAACATATTTTCATTTTATTAATATGTATTCATTTTCTAATTTTTACTAAACATAGGTTTTTCACCAAACATCAAGTTCTTTGTTTTATACATGTGAAAAAATAGTAAAATACTAAAAAAATTCAAAAATATATTTGTGCACTAGGTATTGATATCATTGTTTTAGAAAAAAATTGAATGATGATATATACAAAACAAGTTATGCATTACAATGTACACCTATGTCCAAATTATAATTACCCTGATTTCAAAAATTAATTAAAAATATGAAAAATATCCATGCACTAGATATTGATGTTACAAATCTATATTTTAAAAATTAGAATTTTATCCTTTCTACAAAAAAAGTTATGCATTACGACATAAACGTTACTTTTAAAAATGATGTTTACTATAAAAAACAAGTTATTAAAACTACATAAAAAAAATCACAATTTATTTTAAAAAAATTAAAATATATATTTAGAATCTACATACAAATCATCACAAATCACTAGTTCGCATCATCTTCAAATTCTTAATGGTTTAGCTGCTATAGATCTCAAAAGGTGAAGATTTAATAAAAAATGTTGATTTCAATGTCCTACTTTGACCAAAAAGTGGGACTCATTATTGTGGGATTACCCATACACACATTATTTTAGGACCATTTGCACAATTAAAACTTGTTGCCTTTGATCTTTTACCTAGGTTTTCAAGGGGTCGACTTAGGAGAACATGTCCCCTTAGGATATATCAAGAATCATTCAAAACTATTTCAAAATATTATTAATCTCAAATAGTAGAAAGGAAAAAAAACATGATCAAATCAAGCGCAATATGAATTAGGATTGTACACTACTCATGATGCTAATCTATGGATTTGACCCCTCATATTTATAGATAGATAATTTAGATCCCATGATGAAACATAGATAAAGATCATGCTTTTCCAAATTTGAGACATTCAAAATTTAACACCGCATCAAACATTTATTTATTCTCAAACCCAAAACTAAATACCTTTAGTTATCACATTTATTTTATGTACTTTAACATTTATAATTTTAAAATATACATATCCTCAATTTTATTATATCAATCTATTATTTATACCTATATATTTACATCTTGTTGAATTAACTTAAATTAAATATACACTTAAAAAAAAAAATCCTTAGACATAAATGTTTTCTTACAAAATTAAATTTAAATAAATCTTTACATACAAAAAAATATTAAATTAAAAAAAAATGCTTTGAAATTATATATTAAAAAGAAATTATTATCTATTAATTCCAATTCCTTATTTATATCAATCACTATAATATTCCCGTGGTAACAAAGAACAAAAAAAGACCATAAAACCAAAAAGAAAAGTAAAGTAGGTTATCAAAATAAATAAATAAATGAACAAAAAATAAACCATAAAGGAATACCTTCGTTCTTAAGGCTGCATTCGGCTTCTTAGTTTGAACTTGGCTCATCATTTTTTATTGGTGAGGAAAGCCTCTCACAGAGAATTCTGACAGAGTCTCGCTTGTTAAGGTAATCTTTCTTTTCTCTCTCATTTATTTTTCCTGTTAATTATTTCAGGAGTGGAAAGAGTGTGTAGGTAGAATTTCAGTTGCAGTTCGGAAAGCTGAATGCCTCTAAATTTACTGTTATGGTTTTTTGAATCTTAGCAAGCTGTGTATGCTAAAAAAATTCATTTATTTGTTTCAATATATGATTTTTTAATTTTTGAGTCACAAATACATGGATTTTCTTATTTTGTTTTGTTTGTGGACTTCATAAATTTGTTGTTGATACTGCTTGTTTTGTCGATGGTAATTCTTGATTTCACAGTTATCTCTGCTGATTTTACCTTCTTCTGTCATCTTTATCTTTCAAAACTCTTCAAAATGTTAATCTTATAGAAAGGCCGTTGTATAATTGATTGAGCATTTATGGTTGTATAGTCGAAAGATAATTTTTAGTTTAGATGGTTGCTTCTTTGAAATTTTGTAATCTATTACGTAAAAACAGACACGTCAATATCTATGTAATTCAATTGTTTTCATCTAAAAGAAGAATAAGTGTGCCTTGAATGAGTATTCTCTCCAAAATCTAATTTAATGTATTGCTTCACAATTTTGACGATAAGATCAATTTTTAAAATAAGCTTGCATGGCAGATCTTATCTTTTGTATGTTTTACCCCCAAGTCTTGAAAAGCAAAAAGTAAAATTCAACAACTCTATCCTCTTTCCACAATGTATTATATTGTAGAAACCAAACTAAATGCACATAAATAAAATAAAAATTTACATTTACAATAATATAAAAGAAACATAAAAATCATATTATGCAGGAATTTAATTGATTACATTATTCATTGACTTTAATGAAAGGTCTTCGTCCTTTTAATTTCTATAATCACTTGTTCTTTAAGAATTAAACTATTTACTTCCCGACACATTGCTAACATTAACAAACTTACTTTTGAATCATTACATCAAACGAACCACTATTTGATCTAAAAAAGAAACAAACATTTATAACATTGAATCAAATAACAATAAATCCAAGATGATTTGGAGCATCCATCAATCTGATTCAGCTTTCTACTCTGTAAACTCGATCTCCTGTCTTCTCGTATTAATAAACCAATCTTGACATGTGTTTGCATCCTCTTGATTCCTAACCTTTTGCTTCACATTCCTACAGAAACAACATCTGTCAGTCTTGTACATCTACTGTCATATGCTATTGCCTTTGTAATTTTGTCTTTATAATTTGAAGATCCATTACCTCTTCCTAAAACTATTTGACACAGTCATCTTAAAATTTATTATCTATCAACATGTTTATGACCATTTATACCACAGACAATATAAACAAATATTAAAAATGCTCCTTCACTGTCCTAACTACAAAAACTTCTCATCATCTTGAAGTATTTTATACTTTCCAGTATTCTCTGTCAAATATATTTTAATAAATATATATATTTTGAAAGAATTCAATTGTATCATTGATTATATTATTCACTTACCTTTATAAAATGCCTTCACTCTTTCAACTTCCACAACAGCCTCTCCCTTAAAAATCTAACTATTAAGTACTCAACACATCACTAACAGTAACAACCAAACTTTTAACTCATAACATCTAAATTACACAAAACATAACTTAAACTGAAATTAGATTACCAATAAAATTCATAAGTTTACCCATCTATGGCAAAGATGCCCTTACTCGGCTTGGAAAGGAGAAACCATACCAAGCCTCTCCACAAAATCCAAGCATGTCATATGAATGAGCTGAGATGGTAGCAGAAGCCTGTGTAGTGGCAGAGAATTGTTTCAGCAAGTGTAATAATACCAGAATCTTTTTCCAGAACCAAAAATATGGTGTCTATCAAATGGCAATTTATTTGATATTTGTCAGCTTAGGATAAGATATTGATACTTACAACTATTTCTATCAAATCTAAACATATTTTTACTTCAATGTTTTACAATAAGAGTACAGGTCTCAAATTACACTGCCATTATAAGAGAATAAAAAACATGGTAGGCTTAGCACCTGCACCGTACAGTGAGATGGCTTTGGCAATAGATGGGGCAGGGGCGTTACGCACAATGGCTGGCCTCAGATTTGCACAGCCTCACTCGTCTGGATCTACATCAACGGTTCAATTTTATACCCATGCCTCTTTTCTCGGCCCACTTGTGCTACACTGCCAAGCTTAGTTGAAATTAATAAAAAAACACAGTGTCTGCCAAAGCAGACCACACCAAAACGAAAAAACAGAATGACTGTTCACAAATTTATTTCCTACTGAGTAATGAGTTTTTGAGTTGTAGCTTTAAATTTTCGTCAATTCTTAGAATTTAGATTCCAGTTCCTTATTATGTGGGTTGGTAATTAGTCCTGGGCAGTTCCTTGGTGAAATTAAGTGTTTGTAACAACGATATCTTTATTTATTCTCTATTTGATAGGGTGCTTTGACTGGAATATAGGAGATTAGTTATATATTTGATAAAAATGAGCAAAGAAATGAAATAGAAAATTAAAGAACAAGACAGAGACACAGATTTATAGTGGTTCAGCAATTGCCTACATCTACTTTCAACAGCAGGAGAATCTCTTTATTAATTCTTGATCTGTTTGAGAATCTTGCCAATTTGGACTTCCCTAGACCCAACAATCTCCCACTTGAAGACCAAATTGCTGCTCAGAGATCTCCCCCACTGCAGGTGTTTAGATCAGCAACAACAACAGTTTTGCCAAATTCTGTTCAAGAACACTGCGAATCAATTGTCTCCAGACCAAATCGGAAAGAACAAAATTTAACACAATCTTGTCAAACAGTTGCTCTCCCTTTATTTCCTCTTGCCTCGCAGCATCATACTGCAAACTGAAAACTCCATTTTCGTTTTGGATAAAACTCCTAAATGTCCGACCCACCATTGGCATCCCAAACATCGATCGTCGTCAGAAGCAACAACAATTGCCTAAAGGCCGAAAACAGAAACATTCTAAACCTGGTAAAACCATTTGTAGCCTCCAACTTATCATACTCCTCCATCATATTTGTGAGATCATCGCTCAAAATAGAAACCAAAGCATCCAAATCCTCCTCTTCTGGCAACTGATATTTAATCGTAGAGAGGCTGATCATACAAAACAAGAGCTGAACAGGCGATCCTTTGGAAATCAACACGGTTGGACTTTAGATGTCCAAGTAGAAAAGAAATGATGCTTCCTCGTCTTCACCAACAACAACACATCCTTGTTGGGTGCCTTCCGATCCTCCCACACTGAGCACAAAACTTCGCCCAACATCGCTCCGCAGTTCTCCATCTGGCCATTGACAAAACCGCCCAACATCAAACTACTACTGCTCCTGTCGCCCCTGACACACTCTAAATCACACAGCACATCCGCTGCTCCATCATCTGATTTCTGAAACCCTTCAGAGAATTTTTCTTCATCGTGTTCCTCTGCCACATCAAGAACCCTCATTCTTTTCATGACATCCCTCTCGGGAGGAATAAAATCACGCACTCGCTTCTCAGTTCTATCTCGCCATGTGAGAGAACATTTGGGCATCGATGTGCTTAATGAAGGCAGCGATTCACTAAAGCAAGGCTGCATGCTAATTAAAGGAGTAGCGAATGCACGATCCAAAGGCATCCGGGCATTAACAGGCAGCGGATAGACGGTGAAGACTGTGAATCCTGCTTACACTGTGGAACGGTGACCTTTGCCTGGGCAAGCCATTCGGGCGGTACTCTCTGTGTTAAATTTTGATCCCCCAATCTTCTCTCCTCCGTAACAACAGGCGCCATGTCATCACTAACAAGGTACTGAGCCATAATTTCATCCGGCTGCGTGTGAGGCTGCGCCCGCCGCCGCCCATTCATCTGCTTCCGCTACTGCTCTTCCATGGCATTGGATCGCCCATTTATTTTCACCATATTAAATGGAAAAACTATATCCGTAGGCAGTTCCAGGAAGAATTGAACCTCTTCATTACCAACAGAGTATTCTGATAAACCGATCTTACCATTTTTCAGCCGAACCACCTCCTCTACAGACTCATACATTCTGAATTCATCACCCGGGAATACGCATCATTATGCAGCAGACCCATCAGGGGAGTAAAAGGTCGGTGTTCATTGAGAAAGGGCGACCCCTGCTCCACCCTATTCATGACCTCTGGAGCCATCCACAGAGGCGTCCCCCTTAAATCTTGAACACTTAAACCCCTTTCCTCCGCCCTCCTGGCAGATCCGAAGTCCCTAAGCTTGACAGTGCCATCGGATCCCAAAAGCACATTTTTGTCTTTGATATCACAGTGCACGATCCCGTGCCTGTGGAGGTAACCCAATCCAAGGAGGATGCCGCAGGTGTAGCCACTGATCACCGATTCCTCCATTTGCTCGCCAAGCTTACTGAGTAGGTCCACCACGCTACCACCATCATGAGCGTCGGCTGTTCTAATCCCCAGGTCACGGGCTCCAATCCCGTTCAGCGAAGAGGACAGGTCGCCACAATGGCACACATCCAGGACTGCATCAGAAATTTGATCGCAGAATTTATCTGGGTGTCCCTCGTTCACAGACTCCCACTTCGTCGCCATCACAGGGTTCGTCAAATGGATTTCCTCCATTAAGGCCTTGTGGAGCCGTTCCGTGCAGTGCAAAGTCGCCTGGGATTTATCCTCCCCCGCAACAACAGTCTTTATGTCCACAGCTCCACCATTCTGGGCATCGTGATTCTCAAATAACGCAGTCTCGTCCAAAGCCTTGGCAAAGCCAACATCATCAGGCTCAACACTATCGGTTGCAATCTTCACACAATCATCTATGATGGGTTCTTTCGCAACATCTGCACTAACCTCTTTGGTTCGGATCTCCGCTTGCACATCTTTTTCTTCATAAATGTTGAGACCCAGCTTCAACAGAGTATGAATTCGGGAAGCAAATATATTTGGATCATCGAGGCGGAAACTAGAAGTGAGAGAAACCATTTCATAGAGGAGCAATATCAGAGCCTTTACAGAGTTGCCACTCTTATCTGCCTTTGCCCTCTTCTGCAATTCCTCCATGATGGATTGCCTATGTTGTGCATCACCTATGTGTTCAAAAAGTGCTTGAAGCTCAATCTTGAGATCTTCTAAAAACTCTTCTAGTTCAGATTCAACTCCAAACCCAGAATCCTTCTCCTCTATAGTCGAATCATTTTCATTTGTCCAACCATCCCACCAATGGACACGACATTTCGTTGTAGCTTTCACATCAATGTTTGATGTATCCTCTATTGCCGATTCAAAATCCTCACTTCCCAAATCCTGCAGAGGCCTTTCCCACACATAGCTCGCCTGGGTAGTGCTCAGGGAATCAGGATAAACAATAGGGGATTCATCTACTTCCATTGGCACACCTTCATCTAACTCAATGTTAGTGTCTGATTCCATCATGCCAAGAAACTCCTCAATAATAAAATCAACTTCATAATTTATTTCATCCAAAAACATTTGATGAATAGCTCCCACTTCATCATCACTCAATCTAGAGCCACACGACCAAGACATGAGAGCTTGAACCCAATCATCCCAGTTGGGACTCTCTTCCATAATAGCTTCGTCATCTTCATCATCTGAAACTCCCACTTCATCAGGATCTAACACCCAATCGTCGTCCATCTCTGCTCAATACTTCTCCATAGCTCAGGAAATTCTTCATTGATTTCTAGCACCGAGCTTCAGGGTCTGATACCAATTGTTAATATTAAAATGAGAGCAAAAGAAATGGAAATAGGAAAACAAAAATAGAAAATTGTGAACAAGACAGAGATACGATTAGAGTAGTGGTTCGCACTGCCTAATCTACTTCTCTTCAACAGCAGGAAAATCTTTATTAATTCTTGATCTGTTTGAGAATCTTGCCAATTTGGGTTTCACTAGACCCAACAATATATTTGAAGACCTGGAAAACCGTTTTGTATATTTGAAATGAAATAATCTTGGGCGGTCATGGTCACAAGAATAACCTTTCACCAAACAAATGTTGGCCAATTGATTTGTTGCTTATGTTTTATAATCTGTGAACGACATTCTTTGCGGTCTGAATGCAGCAACTGCTACTCTGTATCGAATCAGTAATTTTTTTTGTCTCAATGGATAAAATTTTCAAGGATACAATTTAGGATTTTTGCTCTGTCCTGAACCGTCTTGTTAGTTTTGAGGGAGAAGAAGAAGAGGGGCCATATGCTTCTTTCAGAATGAGTTAAGAGGTCTGGGTTATAAACTTAGTAATACGCAAGGCAAGGTTGTTCCTTGGAAAGCCTACCCTCTACTAGGTATGCAATTTTTTTTTTCAGTCGAGTTGTTGTCGTGGCTGATTTTCATCTAGAACCCTGACTGGGTGTTCGTTCTTCTGGTTGTGTAATTGATGTGTCTAGTAGACTTTGCCACGTGTTGTTCTTTTGTGGTACATTTTATCTCTTTCTCATACCCCTTTGCTGAATCCTATACGATTGATAGAAATTCTCAGATGGTCTTATGTCAGACTGATTTGAATCTGTTCATCTGCTAACAACCAGAATCTCACAGCTTGAATTAGAAAGGAGTGTGATATGACAGGCAAAAAAGTGTGGAGAGTCTTGCAAACAAGTTCCCTTTTAAATATGAAGCCTATAAATACACATCCATTCTGATTTCTACACATTATTTCAGAACTTTTTCTGAAACAAGTTGTAGGGACATGCATGGGCAAGAAACTAAGCATGTTTTTATTTGGTAACTTTGTACAGCAACTTGCTAAGGCTTTTAAGTGTGCATTGTGGGTCGTAAACTGATCAAACTTCAGATTTGGCTACATCCTTGTACTATAAGTTACATCATCTGATTAATTTAAAAAGCACATCAAAGAAAACATGTTTCAAAACTCACATTCTGATTTGCAATGGAAGATAAGAAAGTTTGAATAATCATATTTTAGTCATGTAAATGCCTGTCAAAGGTGCTCTCAACCTTTTTGAACGTATGATGCTTTTTCCAATAAAGGTGATCTCAACCTTTGTACATTGTCTTTGGTTCAAGTCTGGAAAGTTGAGATTGATGGAAAAATTCTAGAAAATGGTTGCTTAGCAATTTAAACTGAAATTAAAATGTGAGAATAAGCTATAGATGTATTGTTCTCTTTACATTTCAGACTTCCAAGGCTTAAACGATGGGACTGGGACAGTCGAGTAGGAAGAATAAGCTGCAAGACCAACTTAAAGCTAATGCAACCCAGATGATGTGAATTGCCCTGGTCTATCTATTTGCTAAATATATCTGAGATCTTGCTCATATCTCATATGAGCAGAAAAATCACTATTTTATGTAATTCAACTTTGTCAAAGTACCTTCACTCGGTTTTGATCAAGCTTGATATTGTAATTATTTTTGGTTGCCCATTATATGTGGGCTGATTGACTTACTGAGATTATAAACAATCACACATATGTAACTGGGGTAATAATATATTTGATTTATATAGCACAATTACTTGACGACCGTATGGAATCAACATTGAGTTTATAATCTTGTACTGTATTTGAGGGATAGTTTAAGGAGGACCACAACCTCGAGGTTACAAATCCTACACAATTGTGGGTAAAAACTCTCGTACAGATCTTTATGTAAAAGCACAACACCTTGGGAATGCATTCTCTAGGTTTCGTCAAGCACGTTTTACTAAGAAGCAATGAAATATTCCCAGTGACAGAGTCCTCTGTACACAATACTGGGGGTGTGAGTTGAAATCTGATAGAGGCTAGGAGATATATTGACTTAGCATGGACAACAGATACGACAAATACATTACAAAATTGGTGTTTACTAGGGCTGAAATCTTATAAAACTAGCAGTACATTACCTATTACCTAATATGTATAGGATTGATGTGTTAGGACCCTCATCTTTTAGAAGTGTTCATGTGCTTTATAATGGTTATTCCTGACAAAGAAATATCTTTTGTTAACAGGAAAATATATTATATTCTCTTGGTAAAACACAATATTTATATTCTCTTGGTAAAACACAATAAAAAAATATTGTGAAAAGAGATGGCACTAAAGATATGCAAATCTTATTAGGCCTTATGCAAACAAATCTTCAATTGAAACAGAAAGACCTCCAAAATTTTCATGCAATATTTATGAAAAAAAAACAGTTTGTAGCAAACCTGTCAATAGACTACAGGAATGCTCACTCATGTTTTAACTTCCAACATAATGTCATAAGCATAAATTCCTAGAACAAGTATGTTACAGTTATTTCATACATTTTAGAGAGGTATTCATCACATATTTTCTTATTGTTGTAATTGGTTTGTTATCAATCTTTTTCACATCTTAAATTAGCATTCAGCCTGTTTCTGCCTATGAAAGGTGGATCACATTTTTAACCATTGCATACAGCGTAAAACTTTTTTTACTAGACACTCAATGATGTACTTATAAATAAAACAATCTTGATAATTAATTGGTTTGGCAATTCTATGATGCTAAATCTGTGTTGATTTTAGTCTTATCCGTATCTATAGTTTTAAGACTGATATCTCTCAATGTCTTTTAGATAGATGTATTTAAGATATCTATACTAGTGTATTTATAAAACTAAAATGAAAAATTGAGGGCACCTGCCTACAAATGTAAAATATCCCTGGCACAATACATTTACAGGGGATGTCCATCGGCACCCTATATTGGAACTCAAAAGATAATTATCAAAATAGATTGCCAACGAAACCAAGATGGATTCACAGATTTATAATGGTCTGCCCTTTCTATTAGCATAAATTATATTGAGGTTATCAGATTGTCTTTTTGAGTCAGAGTCATCACGTCAAACGGTTACACCACACAATAGCTAAACTAGGGAAAATAACCATTAAATAGCTAGTAAACTACCATCAATGCCTGAAACTGCATTATCTTCCACTGCTGCTACCAAAGAGTACTCGGACCAAATATCACAGAATGGTATCAACTAGTTCAACCGAGAGGGATCCCAAATTTCCTCTCAAATTGCAGCCAAAGAGATATGCGAGTTGTGACCAAAATGGTTAGAGAGTTAATGGGCCTAGGAGATAGCCGATGGAAAAACAGGGGTGTGATTATTAGAAGGTTTTTGCAATATGTTAAGGTTGCAGTCTGTTTTTAAAAAAATTCATTTTAGAATTAATAACAGCATTTTCCTCTGTGAATCAAAATTTGAATTATTTTGAATTTACTCCTTACAGTCATGCAGAATTTACTCCTTACTGTTTAGGGTAGTTACACTGTTTGTGTTTGATTGGAATGGTTAGAGAGTGAATAGGCCTAGGAGACAGCTCGTAGAAAAACAAGGCTTTTGCAATAGGTTTAAGGTTGCATTCTGTTCTTAAATATTTTCATTTAGGAATTGATAACAGTAGTTTCCTGTGATTACTTAACTGAAAATTTCCAAATATTCTTCTTATATTCATGCAGAGTATAACATGGACAGACAGGGCAAAGATAAGGCTATTGGCATTGATCTCGGGACAACTTACAGCTGTGTGGGAGTGTGGCAGCACGACAGAGTTGAAATTATTGTTAATGACCAAGGAAACAGAACCACTCCCTCCATGGTTGCTTTCACCCCCAATGAAAGACTTGTTGGAGATGCTGCCAAGTTCCAGATTACAACTAATCCGAGAAACACTGTGTTTGATGCCAAGAGACTCATTGTAAGGAGATATAATGATCCCTCTGTACAGTCTGACAAACAATTGTGGCCATTCACTATCGTTCCTGGTAAGAATGACAAGCCTATGGTTGAAGTGGCTTATAAAGGTGAGAAAAAGCTATTTGCAGCTGAGGAAATCTCGTCCATGGTGTTGGTGAAAATGAAGATGATAGCCGAACAATACCTCCAGTGTGATGTGAAGAATGCTGTGATTACTGTGCCTGCTTATTTCAACGACTCGCAGAAGCGAGCAACTAAAGATGCTGGTAAAATTGCAGGGCTTAATGTCATGCGGATCATCAATGAACCCACGGCTGCAGCAATAACTTATGGCTTTTCAATGGAGGAAGGGAAAAGAAACATTCTAGTTTTCGACCTTGGAGGAGGTACCTTTGACGTATCTATCGTTACAGTTGAAAGAGGTAAGCTTGAAGTAAAAGCTGTTGGAGGGGACATGCATTTGGGCGGCCAGGATTTTGACCTTAGGATGCTCAATTACTGTGTTCAGCTGTTCAACAAAAAATATAAAATGGATATGAGTACAACTCTCAAAGCTCTTCGGAGACTACTTTCAGAGTGCGAGAGGGCAAAAAGAAGTTTGTCTTCCGCAGTAGAGACTGTAATCGACATAGATTGTCTCTATGAAGGGCAAGATTTCCACACAAAGATCAGGAGGGCGAAGTTCGAGGAGCTCAACGCGGACCTATTTGACAAATGCATGCAATTAGTGAAGCAATGCATGGAAGACTCCACGCTGAGCAAACACCAAATCAACGACATTGTATTAGTAGGAGGTTCTTCACGTATACCCAAGGTCCAGGAATTGGTAAGTCAATTTTTTGAGGGCAGGGGGCTCTGCAAAAGTGTAAATCCAGACGAGGCAGTTGCTTATGGTGCAGCTTTGCAGGCAGCTGTACTGAACAAGGAAAACATCCACCTAGTCTTGGTGGACGTCACTCCTTTGAGTCTTGGAATTGCAGTTGACGATGGTGTCATGAATGTAATAGTTCCCCGCAATACTCCCATTCCTACTCTGAAAGAGGCGTCTGTCACCACAATATATGACAATCAGATAAGTGCAAGTTTTCCAATTTATGAAGGCGAGAGACCTTTGGTTGCACACAACAATTTGCTGGGCGAATTTGTCCTCGATGGGATTCTACCTGCCCGGTGTGCTGTGCCAAAGATACGAGTTTACTTTCAAGTGGATGTAGAGGGAATTCTGACAGCCTCTGCCCAGGATATGGGGACAGGAAGCAACAATCAGGTTACTGTTACAAATGAGCGTGAGAGACTGAGCAAGGAGGAGATAGATAGAATGGTGGCTGATGCAGACATATTTCAAAAAGAGGATGAAGAAATGGCAAAGAAGCATTTGGCCAAAAACACTCTGAAATGTTATATTTGTAACATGAAAAGTAGGGTTACAGAGGCGAAGAGCAAGGGAACAATGGAGAAGAGCGTTGCAGATGATATCAGTGGGGCACTAAATACTGTTGAGGAATGGCTGGATGAGAATGATGATGCAACAATTGAGGAACTTCAAGCCAAACTGGACGAAATGTCCTTGAAATGTAGGTGCTTAACATAAAAGGAAATACTTAGGTTTGTGGTTGTTTATGATTATAGGTCGTTGTTATGTTAAGTAGAGCATTGGGCGTTGGGAGAAGCTGGTTTTATTTTTCCTTACCTTTTCTTAGGAAACACTTACAGAAATTACTAGTTATACATCTGGACGTTAAAAGTTTTCTTTCTTTCATATGTGCTTACATTAATATTACAAACTACAAAAGGATGAATGACACGTGAAATGGCCTTTCAAAATGGATGCTATAGAAATTCAATGATTTTGATGAGTTTTTTTAATGAAAAGGTTGAAGAGAATTGTTCTACGTATTTTCCCAATAGAAATATGGGAACTTTTCTATATATTTTAATTTAAAAAGATTTTAAAGTTGTTCAAATATTATTATAGATTGTAGTTGAATATAAATACGATGGTTTTCATTAAGGAATGATCTATTGTGTTCTCAAAAATAGGGTTTTTTAATTCATAAGTAAATTTAGTTCTTATATTTTATGGTTTAATATCAACAAAATGAAAGGTAACTACTTAATATCCATCTCAATCTAGTTTATGGATAGTGCTCACTTAAGACATAACTATATATAAAAAAATAAAATAAAAAATAGTGTCTCAATCTTGCATGATAAAAACAATAAGTGCCAAAAATAGATGTTTTTTTATGACGGATGTAAAGTGGTTATTTTGAAAAGCATAATGCATGGAGATAGAGACAAGTCGGTGCTCAAGATAATTATAATATTTATGATGACTATCATTGCCTTTTCCATTAGTTGTTTCTAGAATGAAACATTCAATTTCGTGGGTTGAAATCAATAATTGTAATAATGGTTGACAATGTTTCCATAAGCTAGTAATGAGGTTTCCCTAGTGAGAATATAAATGCCTCACCTAGATGGAAGGTTATCATATGTAATGCAATTTTCTATATGTTGGTGATTTTGGATAGTTATTTGAGTGAGTTTAGTTTGCAAATTTGTATGTTTCCAAAATTCCTCCAAAATTAGTTGAGGTGAAGACTCATGTAAGGACTTGCATTGCAAGTTTCTTGTAATCTATTTTAGAATTTGATAATAAATTGTGCATTTTTTGAAGTGTGGGATTTTTCTATTGAAAGGGTTCTTCCCACATAAATCATGGTTTTATGTTTTATTGCTATTTTATTTATGTTATTTCTTGTATTTCTTCAATCTAGTTGAATTGAAATTTGCTTAAAATTCTTATCAAGATTAACGTAGGAAGTGTTTTCACACACCTTTGCTTCCTTACAAGTGATATTGAATCTTGGCTAATTTTGGTTCTATTTGTTGGGTATAATATTTTTTGAGCTAATCAAGGTTTGAGTGAGAGCTTGTTCAAAGTATTTCATGTTCTATATTGTAGGACAATAGAGATGGTGGGCACATATGAGAGAATTGAGGTAGATAAGTTTTTTGGTGCAAATTTTAAAATGTGAAAGCTAAAAATGGAAGATATGTTGATTGATTGAAATCTATGAGTTGTGATGGATGATAAAGTTCAAAGGCCTGTGGTCCAAATTTGGTTGCAAAATATGATGTAATAGATAGAAAAGTTGAAGGTATCATAAGAATGTGCCTTGTAGATTCGATTCTAATAAATTTCTACAAAGAACCCACTTTGAAGAAGTTATGGAAGAAGATGGACGAGATATATCAAGACAAATCTCTAGTAAATAGTATTTTCTTGAGGAAGAAGTTATATTCCTTGATAATGGAAGAAGGTGGATGAATCTTTAACCATATAGAAACTTTCCATATGTTGATGACTTTGTTGACCTTAGTTGGGGTGAAGATGGATGAAGAAGAAAGGTGCTAGCATTTGCTATATTCATTGTCAAACTTATTGGATAGCTTAGTCATGGTTATTGGGAGCACTTCAATCACCTTGAAAATGGAGGATGTTGTTGGTTCTCTACTCTCTATGGAAACATAAATCATGGTATTATGTTTTAATATTTTTATTCTATTTATGTTGCTTCATATGTGTTTCTTCAAATCTCTATATGTAATGGCGTGAATTTGTACCCTAGGAAAATTCCTTGGATTCATTTTACCTTTACTTTAGAAAATATAAGTTTGATGATGCAAATCTGCCACCGTCAGCTTACTCCTTCTGCATGGCCTTGTCTTTCACATTGGTGGAGGAATTTTGTTAGGACATGCACGCAGTACATTTGCACATCGCGACTAACATCCCCGACAAAAATTCCTTCCCTTTGAATCTAACTCATATGTCTTTGGCTGTTGTAGCGTAACAATTTTGTCCCTTTACCAATGAAAATCAACCTTTTTACTCTCCATATTTGGGCAATTCAAACTCATTCCTTTACTTTTCATGCAATTCTCTCCTTCATTCTTTCAGCTTCTTGATCATTCTTTCACTCTCTCACTCAATCACTTGTGTTAGAGTAATCATGCATTAGCTAATAATTAATCTTTAATTAATTATTAGTCTAATTTATTTTCATGCACTTAAGTTAAACTTAAGAGTTCTTTATTTAGTTAACTAAGTGTTTTTCTATTAATTGAAGTGAGAAATTATTAGGGTTGCTCCTATATAGCACTCAACCCTCATTGTATTATCACTCTAGAGATTTACTCTCAAACTCTCAACCTCTAAGGGCTTTATTTTCCTTGAAGATTCTTGAGGTTCATGTTGTAGCTTTTTCTTGTTGAGGAGTATTACATATATTTTTTGCAAATATCTTATGTGGAAGGTGTCTTTGTTTGTTGTCTGATCCTATGGTTCATGTTTTTCACAATTCTAGCATGGTATCAAAGTGTGGATTTAGCAAACCCCTTTTCAATTTATGAGGTTTTTTTCTTCAACAAGGGTTATAGGCTTAGATCAGGAATCCCCTATGCTTTTCTTGCAAATTTTGGAGGTGGGTGATTTTTTGGTGCATCTAGAACCAAAATAAAGTTTTCCATTGAATTCAAAGCTATTGAGAAAGCCAATTTTAGCTTTTGTTTGGCCTGATTTGGATTTTTGAGGTCAAATTTGTGAGGGTTTGAAGCATTGCTTTTTTCCAAATCTGGAGGGTAGCTACACTTTTGGTGCATTTTGACATGAAAAGAACCTCGCCATTGATCTCAGGAGGATCGATTCAACAAATTTTGATCTATAAATTTTCCTATTTCAATGTCGAGCTTTGGAGGCAAAAGAAATTGTATAGGGACCTCGCTGGTGTACATTTTATCAACCACCAACACTTTAATAAAAATGTCCGTTCTATCATCCCTCTCTGAAAAACCACCGTATGCTAAGATTGTGAGAAGATCATATGGCGATTCCAAGGTTTCTTTAGTCGTCTCGACGCAGTTAAGCCTTAAATGCGCTGTAATTTGCTGGTAATAAACAAGGGGACTTACGTTTAAAGGAATTTTCACAAGTTTAGGACTTAGGCGAGTTTGTCATTAGAGGCTTCTCAATTAGGGCTTCGATTGGATCTCAAAAAAAAAAATGGCAAAAGGATAAGGGTTCAGAGAATCTATTCTATGCCTAAGAATTCAAGAGACAATAAGATTCGGTGAAGGGAAATAACCACACTTTGTTTTGCCTCCTGCAGGACAACATACACAAAGTGGGTGCAATCTTCTATGGGTGTGATAATGATTTTCAAACCTCGAATGAGGCTGAAGTTAAGCTTTCACGATTATAAGCTCAGGCTAACTTTACGCATCGAATGCAAATCATCCATTCGAATAAAGTATGAGCATGACTTCACCATTGAATCAGTACTATAAATCTCTATTCACTTTAACTAACTTTCGAAGAAAATTTATGTAATCTAATTTTAACTCTAATCTATGGCAGAAGAAGATATGCAACCTTGCTTACTACTTGACAATAAAAGTTATTCAAAGCAAATCATGTATAAGAGCTTTTATTATCGGAAATAGTCTCAATGCAACAATTTCATATACTGTCTCCACACAAATGAAAGTGAGAGATCACCAGTTTAAATAGAGTTTCAAAAATCAAATGAAGGGCCTAGATTAAAACAATATCGACGGCCAAGATTATTACAACTCAACCCTAATTAGGGGCTACCAAAAATAACATAAGCCATCAATCGTAAGAACTACCAAGAGAGGCAAGCATACTATATTCTAGGAGAGGCGTCGTTATCCTTCTGAGCAGCATTGCGTTCGACGAATCTGGACACTACTGCAACGACTTCCTCCATTGTGACAGGTGGCAGCACGCTGATCCGGAATTCAAGCTCATCCAAGTTCTCTGCACATTTGGAAAAGGTATTTGCCCATTCCGCTTCCTGCTTCCTGAAATCATTCCGGATGGCTGAAAGACTTGCTACTTTCGCAAAATCCTTTCTTAGAAGTGGTCCAGTAGTCGAGAAGAAAACCCCATGAACCTTTCGTTTCAGCTCCTCCAGCTGCATATCCTTTTCTCGGACAATCTCTTGATCAAACATTTCTGCAATTGTCATGTGAATTTTCTCCCGAATGTCCTTTACCTGCTCCTTGATTCTAAGTCCATCCACTTTTGCCTTCTCCAAAACTTCCCTACGTATAGTTACTGCCCAAAACCAGTGATTGAAATCATATGCTGCTCCTACAGCAATCACCTTTCTGTCGACCAACTCCTCTCTTGGAGTGCCCTTCAATAGCCTAAGGCATGGAATAACCCTCTCCTGCATATCCGGAATAAATTCCCATGTTTCCGCCATATCAATAAGTCTAGAAAGAAAATATGAGGTTTGCCCATAAGCAAGTGCCAGTTTCTCCATGAACAATGCCGCTTCCATGCCTTCACTCGCCATCCAGTCCTGAGCTTCCTTGGTCGTTACCATTCCGTGCTCGACATCCTTGGTCACCTCCTGTGATGAATTGAGGAGAGGAGTAGCTACCGCATTACCCTGATCAAGTGGTTGGGTCAAATGTTGTATGTACTCCTTAAGGCGTTCAACCTCCTTCTTATACTCTTTCTTCTTAGCCACTTCTTTTTCCAATCTCACTTTGATGGTCGAGACGGAATTATCTAATTCCTCCACTTCTTGACCTTTTGAGGTTGGGCCAAGATCAACAGTGGTTATGGCATACTCTTGAGGAGTAATCTCGTCTTGTGGCTTGTCCACCGTGGGTACTGCAATGTGTACGGAACGGCTGCCTGTCTCGTCCCTTCGAATGGTAGAGAATTTCTTGGCAGGCTTCTTGATTGCAACTTGCTCCAACCTTGCCAAGAAATCGGCAGTATCATCCTCCTCTTCTTGAGCTTCTACAGGTACCTGAATCTTCATCCTCTCGATCAGCCAATCTGGAATGGTCGACTGCTCAATTCCATCCTCTACTTGAACCTCTTCCTCATTCGGAACATCCACAACCCCTCTGAGAGCGGAAATCATTCCCTCCTCAAAGTCATTATTCTGGGCTTCTATCTCATTGTCTGAACCTAAGATTTTCGTGCCCGTAGGTGACGGAGGCTCCTCGTCATCCAGTTGGATAGGTTCATCGTTCTCTTCCTGAACTGTAGGAGGTACGAGTATTTCCACCAAGGACTCATCTATAGCCACCAGCTCGTCAAAATTTCGAGATGTTGCTGAACGAGATGGCTCTCCCTTATACCTTTTGGAAGCAGGCTCTGTACTTGGGACTATTTCCTTCCTCTTCTCTCCAATCCCAACCAAATCCTGATGGGATGCACCGGCATTAGAAGAATACGATTCTGACTCGCTCAGTAGATCATATGTGAGCGTGATTCCTCTCTGTCTCATTTCTTGGGCATGATAGTCAACCCACCACTGAGAGTATTTAGTCACTGGTCTCATCAAGGTTGCCAAGTCTGCGTGCTCAGGTTCTGACCACTTTATGGGAGGAAGAGGTCGACTCTCTTCGAAGCGTGGCTGGATGTAGTTCCTATCATCCTGCAACTGGTCAAGTATCCGGCAGAACTCAATTGCCCTCATGAAGTCTAGTGGCATTCTGGACCATAGTCTCCTCCTAACTTCGTATTCATCGGCAGCATTAGCCCAGAAATCTTCCAGTTCCACTCTATGCTTGTACTTTCTCCCCTCTACTGTCTGAATATTATGATGTGGGTCAAAGTTGACCCTGGACTTGTAGGCTGTAAAAGGATACCACTGGATCTCTAACCTTGCACTCTCAGCTGCCTATGTTGATGGACAATACTCCAACATATTCCCGATGAAAAATGGGAATGTGACAGATGCCTTCTTGGTTGGCCTCTGGATGTTCTGATACTCCTCTAACTGTCTCAAGACCTCGAGCAAAATCATCCGATTTGTCGGATAAATGGGCAATTTATAGGGATTTCCAGTAAATCCCTGGATCCTGATATATGTGAATTTCGTGAACTAGATGAACCAGGATCCGTATTTACTGATTAAACTTTTCGCCTCATGAGTCAATCTCTGATGCACTCCTCCTTGAAGTGTTCTGGTAATATGCATCAGGAAGGCATCATGCACCCTTCTGAAGTGAGACTTCTCCTTCAACTGGAGCTGTGGGTAGCAGTCGTAAGGTCTGAGTTCGTTTTCTCTGCTGCCAACTTTGCCCTTGCAAGTTAGTCCTGGATACTTGTATGATCTGGCCAACAAGTATACAATATATGAGCTCATGTGAAAAGACTTAGTCTCTTCGAGGTTGATCAATTGCTCGTGGAGGTTGTCACTTATCATCCGTGACCAGTTGAACATTTTGACGCCAGAAGTGATCTCGTCTATGAAATAGTACATCCAGCTCTCGAAAAAGGTGCCTTGCGGGTTGCTGACTACTCTGTTCAGCATCAAGATGATGTCTCCAAAATCTTCTTTGAAATCTGTCCGACGAGGTCTCTTGGGCATCTTCTTTATTGATGGCTTAGGCTTGTCCATCCATACCTTGTTAACTGTTGTGGCGCACAAATCCGGTTTGCTGTCATATAACCTCTTGGCTTCTTCCTTGGTCTTATAGACCGTCCGTGAATGTTTTGGGATGCCGAAGGTTTCCTGGATCGCCACCTCGCTTAAGTGTGCCAAGATTCTTCCATCAGGTGCGATGATCTGCCTCTTTTGAGCATCATAGTGGATAGCACATTCCACCATCAATTCTGCACAATCCATTGCCGGTGGGAATCCAGTTGCCTGAAAAATCCCTTTTCTGACTATCCGTTTGGCTGTCGGTGTGGGAAGTCCATTCTGTCCATACATTCTTTTCTTAAATTCATCAAAGTTGACATGTCCGAGATCGGTGTCTACGACATTCTTCCATTTTGAAATGACTTTAGTTTCCCGCTGAGCACCTTTGCTAGCGAACTTCATTTTCAGCTTCTTTGATGGTTCGCCTGCTGTGGTCGTCAACCTGCAGTCCAAAAGTTAACATTAATACAAAGACTTTTTCAAATAATTTATTCCCATGCCGTGGATTCGAAAATTTTACTTTCAGCCAGTTAAATAATTAAATTGCTGCGAAAAAGCAAGCTGAAAGTACATGGACGAAGTGAAAATTTTGGCCAGAACTTTTGCCAATATGAAAAGATAGAAGAAGAATGGCGAATTTATTTGACTGAACATCAAACCTCAATGAAGAACTGCTGGCTGCAAATCAGATTTAAAATCTCATTTTAACCCAAAAGTATCACACGAAGTGTGCCCTCGCACGTAAGAATTCAAAATAAATATTTTCCTTTCCCACGAAAAATTCTTTCAACATAACATTATTTCACCTTCCTCGGAAAATCTCGACTTTGCCTAACAACAATCGGGATCACTCGAATTCGAGATATTAAATTTTATCTTCTACCGTAGGTGAGAAAAATGAGTTGTTGAAACTCATTATAATGTCAAGAGCTTGATTTGTTTTAGCAACCGCCATCTTCTCGCCGGTCTCTCGATTTGTTTTCTTTTTGTTTAAATAGGTAGGTTTCCTTTTGCTTTTCAAAAGAATCCCTCTCGAGCTTATCCGCCAAACTTCACAGACATCTTCTCAAAAATTGATTTTGCCTTTAATGTTTATCTTTGATTTTTGAATTTTGAAAGAAAACATTAAATACTTCTTTATTAAAATTTTGACTCCTTTCCAAGTTTTAAAATTCATGGCGAATTTAATTTTTCCTGTCGGATTTTATCTCTGCCTGGCGTAATTTATCGTCTTCCGAAACATTTCTAGCAAACTTTATTTTGTCCAAGGCCATTTAAATTTCTGAGTAGTGGGAATAAATTATTAAAATATTAAAATATTTTAATTTATTCCAACCCGTTCGTTTTGGACCC
Organism: Sequoia sempervirens; assembly: GCA_007258455.2. Lineage (NCBI taxonomy): Eukaryota > Viridiplantae > Streptophyta > Pinopsida > Cupressales > Cupressaceae > Sequoia > Sequoia sempervirens. The sequence continues at coordinate 10,157 of VDFB02182864.1, read as the reverse complement.
ATGGCTATTTCGATTTTCTCTTCGTTTCCTTTGGCTAGAAATTTATTTTCCGATTTTATTACCAATTTCGGGTTTCCAGCCAAACCAAAAATTCTGGTAGCTTCATTTCGCCACAAATGTTATGCCAACCTTATTTTTTCTACCGAGGCAAAAATTTTAATCGCAGTCAGTTTCTATTTTCTACCAAAGTCAATTATTTCCCTCACCAGATGAATTTTCTTTCAGAAAACTCTTGGTCGATACATCTCTGCCTAAGCAAATTTCGGACATTGACAAATTTCTATCTCCCTTAGCCAAGGGCGAACTTTTATACCTCTTTGCCTTGTGCATTTCTCTGTGTTTTTGACCAAATTTATCCAATTTTGTCTAGACATCCAGACTTTGGGCGAATTAATTTCTCTTCCATTTTCATGCTAGGCACATTCCATTTTATCCCTTGCCATATCCCAGGCGGACTTGCTCAAGTCTTTTCCACTTTTCTCATATCATGGCGCACTTCCTTTAGCACTTTCCTTTCAAACTTAGCACTTTGCCCCTTGAAAATGCCATAACACTTAGCCAAAAATCTTAATTTTTCCATCCTTTAGCCTCTATACTTAGGCAAATTTTCGAATTTCTCTTGACTAGGCACCAAACACTTAGTGAAATTTTCAAATTTTCTCTCTCACATGCTTAGGCGGACTTCCCAAGGCATCTTCCAAGTGAAGGCGGACTTCAAAGAATGTTTTCTTAGCCTTTCAAGGCTTGGGCGGAGTTTACCAACATCTTGCCTAAGGTTAGGCGGACTTTAGATGGGTCTAGACATTTCTCCCTTGAGCATGGCGGACTTCCAAGTCTTTTGGCACTTTGCTTAACATTTTATCCCTTGGAAATGTCATAATATTTAGCCAAAAAAAATCGATTTTCCACCTTTTTAGGCCCTCACACTTAGCAAATTTTCGAAATTTTCTTTGCTAGGCACCAATACTTAGTAAAATTTTTGATTTTTCTCTCCTTTATGTGTCTAGGCAGACTTTCCAACCTATTGGCAAGTGTATGGCGGACTTCTTTGACCTCTTGCCACTTCCTTTCAAGTCAAGGCGGACTTTCTTAGCATCTTGGACAAAGGGGCCGGACTTTGGATAGTCCTTGCACTTCTTGCTTGTGGCATGGCGGACTTTGGAGGAGGCTAGGATATGCAAGGCGGACTTTAGAGAGTCCTTGGATGTGCTTCCTTCAAGATGGCGGACTTCACAACTTCTTGGCACTTGACATTGTGGCTAAGGCGGACTTCAAAGGAGGTTAGGACATTACTTCCTTAGTGCTGGGCAGACTTCACAAGCTTCCAGACCTTCCTTCCTTCATGCCGTCCCACATTTCAAGGACCTTCTTCATGGCAAATTCCAGACTTAGCCATTTATTTCATGAATTTCATTTTTTTGAGTTAATTTTCTGTGATTTTGACCTCAGATCTTACTGATTTCGAACTGATTTTTCCAGAATCTGATTTTCACATGCTTTTCCAGATTTTTCATGCTTTTTACTTGCTTTTCCAGATTTTTCAATTTTCTCTTTGATTTTTTGAGAGATTTTTCGATTTTTTTGAACTTTTGAGTGCATTTTTGGAATTCGAGACCTTTCCAAATATAGAAACTTTCTAAAAATAGAAACTTCTAAAAATAGAAAAAACAAAACCCTAAAAAATAGGGAACCTTGTTTGGCCCAAAATGCCAAAATCAAAAATCAAAAGCAAATTTCCTAAAAAAAATAGGGAAGGTTCAATTAGCCTAATTCACAGCGAATTCTGCTTCCTAGGCCATCTAAGCACTCTAAGGATGCCATGCAATGTATCTGCATGGATTATCGATTTGCCTGCAACTCTTCTCAAAGAACTAACCTCAAACTCTCAATAAGGAGGCCTCATGAAACCGCTTGCAAGGAGAGAAAACCCTAAAACTAGCATTAATCGGGGTCCCCATCGGTGATGGGGCTATGTGTGTGAAAAGGTCACAACATCCGGGCAACTTCCACGGGAATGTTCCCCGAACATTCCGTATAATATCCACTTCAAATCTGGAATCTTGAATTAATTCCACCTAACTTATCTTTTGACCGAGAAGAGTACTCAAAAGGGAAGAGAAGTCCTAAACCATATCAAGATATCTTATCCTTCAGTTATAAGTGTGTGCATATGGGTTTATTCCTGTCCCTTAAGACCAATATGACTCTTTGGTTCCATGATGGCTTTCCAGTGTATTTATTTTTTGATCTTAGCTCCAAAAGCATCCTTGGATAGAGCCTCGCTGCCAGCGAGCGTCCATAGCCCCGGCAAGGTTATCTGCTATAATCTCACGGAGATTGCTCTACTTCCGGTGATTTATTCCTTTTGTTTTGATTCTTTGGTACACCTATAGAGATGTCCGCACACCCAAAAGCCAAGTGTTTTGATTTTTCATTCTTTTCTTTTGATTCATTTTGATATTCTTTTCTTTTCATATATTTCCACACTTTGGCCTGCAAGCAATGAAGCTCACCTAGGTTTGAGCATTATAGTGGCACTGAAGGACTTTTGATTACTTTCTAGCCAACAACTTCACCTAGGAGACAATAATGACTCAGAGAACTCTTTAAGTGTGTAAAATGTAATAACTGTAAGACTCGGTATCAAGACACAATAGATGACTTCCTTTCTAGTCAAGTACTAACCTCGACCTTAAGATACTTTAGAAACAATTAATTTAGGATTCATAGATTTTCCATAAATGTTTACCCGAGGAATATTCACAATCTTCCTTAGCGAGGTCAAGCAAAAATGTGTGCATGTAAGCAACATCACCTTTTTCGCGGAATGGGACACCCTCCTTATTCAAAAACTAACCAAAGCAAAGCGAAACGAAAGCAAACTAATCTAAGAAAACAGCTAATCTAAGAAAGCAAAGACGGCTAATCTAAGGAAAGCGGGAAAAACAACTAATCTAAGGAAAGCAAAAACAAAACCCGAAAGCAACTACTCTAACTATATACAAACAAGCTCCATCAAGGAACTCAGGGCCGGAAATAATGTTTCAGAAACTGCCCGTTGACGGGCAGTGGGATGTCTTCCCCTGTCAAGGTCTTTAACCTGAATGCATTTTCTCCCAAAATCTCAGCAATTTGGTATGGTCCTTTCCATAAGTTATCAAACTTATCGTGGTCCCCTCTCTGTTCGTGGGATTTATCCCAATATAGGACCAGGTCGGATATTCTGAAGGACTTCGTTGTTGCGCGTTTATCAAACCATCGTTTGACAATCCCTTGGTGCTTAGCAAAGTTTTCAAGAGCTTGATCTCTCTATTCTTCCAGTAGTAATAATTGTGAAAGACAAATCTGAACTCTATCATCTGGGTCTAAGTATTCGTGCATGAACCTGAGTGTCGGAATCCTCAGTTGGATGGGAAAGACGGGGTCTTGCCCATAGACTAAGTGATATGGAGAGGTTCCCAATGACCTCTTGGCTCTTGTTCTGTCTGCCCATAGAGCGAACCTGAGTTGAGAATGCCAATCTCTTGGGTTCTGATCCAACAATTTCTTGATGACACTAAGCAGATTCTTGTTCATGGACTTTGCCAGTCCATTACCCTGGGGGTAATAATTTGAAGAAAACTTCAATGTGATCCCGTAATCAAATGCCCAATTTGAAAATTTTAATGAAGTGAACGCGGAACCATTGTCGCAAACAAGGGCCTTAGGGCAACTGAATCTGGTGATGATATGTTCTTCTAAAAACTTGATTACTGCATCTGTTGTGCAATTCTTCAGTGCTTGTGCCTCAGACCAACTGGTGCAATAGTCTGTTGCTGTCAAAATATATCTGTGTTGTGCTGATGATGGTGGGTTTATCATGCCGATAAAATCAAGTCCCCACATCGCAAATGGTTTGACTTCTGTGATTGGCTGTAATGGCATAGCGGGATTCTTTTCACGGGTTGCAGTGATTTGGCAGATGTGGCAGGTTTTGACATGCTCATATGCATCTTTGAAAACAGAAGGCCAATAGTACCCTGCTCTTAAGATCTGATAAGTTGTGGCCTGACTTCCTCCATGTCCTATCCCGAACTTAGAATGGAAATGCTCCATAATCCTCTTAGCTTCATCGTTTCCCACACATCTCAAGTAAATCCCTTCGTGGTTCCTTCTATGGAGAATTGACCCTTGAAGCATATAGTGCTGACATTTGAGCCTAAAGGCTCGCTTTTGTGCTGGGTTCATTTGCGCAGGATATCTGTGATTCATCAAGTACGCGATGATATCATAGTACCATTCCCCTGGGGAAGTATCAGTCAACACATACGTTTGCTGCACTAAGCCAGGTCCTTCAATAGCCATGGTCTGAGCTAGAGCTTGTCCACGGACCAGCTTCATCGGTTGCAACTCAATGCCATACTCTTGGATAGTGGCGACCCACTTTCCTCTTCTCTCCCCTAGCTCATTTTGCATTAGGAGTGTCTTGACAGTTGCATCAGGAATGATGGCGAAGACCTTACTCCTCAAGATATAATGCCTGAATTTTTTGATGGCCTTTACCAGCGCATAGGCCTGCTTTTTGATACTGGGATATCTTAATTCGGCATCCTTGAGAGGTGAGCTCATGAAAGCTATGGGATGCTAGTCCCTCTCTTCTGTTCTCTGGGTTAACATTGCTGCACAAGAATGTTCTGATGCGAAGGAGTACAAGTAGAAAGGCTTCGTATAATCTGGGCTAACCAGGACAGGGGCATCAACGATAGCCTGCTTGATTTCCTCAAATGCTTTCTTTGTTGGCGCGGTCCACTCCATTTTCGCATCCTTCTTCAGCATCTCATTTAAAGGTTTCACTATCTCAGTAAAACCAGTGATAAATTTTCTAACAAAATTGATCTTTCCGAAGAAAGATCTCCGTTCTTTTTGGCTAGTAGGCAAATGAATTCTTGATATTGCCTCTATGCGTTCAGGGTCAATCAATATTCCTCTTTCAGTGATCAGGTGGCCTAACAATTTGCCTTCGGTGACACCGAATATGCATTTCTTTGGATTTAGGGAAATCCCATACCTTTGACATCTCTGAAATACCTTCCTTAGGTCCTCCACATGGTCCTCTCTCTTCTTCGAGAATACTGTCAGATCATCCATATAGATGATTATACACTTTCCAATTAGATCTCGGAAGGCGATGTCCATGGCCCTCTGAAACGTGGCCCCTGCGTTAATTAGCCCAAAGGGCATTCTTTTGTAGGCAAAGGTTCCCCATTTCGTTGTGAACGCCATTTTCAATCTGTCTTCATATTCCACTAGGACCTAGTTGTACCCGGAATATCCGTCCAAAAAGGACATCATTCGCGAACCATTGACAATCTGTAACACTTCATCAAGTGATGGCAGCGGGTAATTATCTTGTTCAGAAGCTCTATTTAAATTCCGGAAATCAACGCACAGCCTGATTTCTCCGTTTTTCTTCCGCACTGGGACGAGGTTGGTGACCCATGTTGAGTGGCGCACTGGGAATATGATTCCTGCTGTCAATACTTTCTTGACCTTCTGATGGATGAGTGGTTCCAGCAACGGATTAACTGGTCTCTCGCACTGTCTGAAAGGCTTACTTCCTGGCCTGAGCGGGATTGTATGCGTAATAATGGAGGTATCATAGGTTCTCAAATCTTCATAGCTCCATGCTACGACATCAGGGAACTATCTCAAGCTCTGAATAATTCCCATCTTTTCCTCGAGTGTACAAGTCTTCCCTATGCATACATTTCTGATATCGTGCTCTGATCCCAGGTTTACTTTCTCGTACTGATCACCTTCAATCCTTTGACTTTTCATCTGATCAATTTGATCTTGGTCAAATATTCTCTCTAATTGTATCATCCCTCTCGAAATGATGTTTGTCTTTAAGTTCAAGATACCATCATCATCGAATTCGGCTTCCTTTTGTGTTTCTTCCTCATCAATAACTTGTGCTGCAAAAACATCTGAACTTGTTAAAAACTCACGAATGTGGTCATCGTCTTCAAAAACCTGGAAGTTTGTAATATTATCTGGAATAGACGGTATGGATGATAGCTCCACCGTGAACTGACTTATGCCATCCATGGCTAGCGGCTCTAGTGAATTGGCTGCTCGTGCCAAAGAATTTGCTACTTGATTATTTGATCGGTTCATGGATTGAATATTGAAAGCATCAAAGCTTTCAACAATATCCCACACTTTGTTGCGGTAACAAGTCAATCTTTTGTTATGGCAGACATATTGTTTCTTCACCTGTTTCACGATTATCTCTGAATCTCCAAGAGCATACAATACTCTTGCTCCCTTCCTAAGTGCTAGTAGTAACCCATGAATCAGAGACTCATATTCTGCTACATTGTTTGTGCACGGGAATTCTAGTCTGTGAGCAGCAAGATATACCTCTCCTTTCGGACTGATCAACTCGAAACCAGCTCCAGCTCCTTTCTTCGATCGGGATCCATCAAACTTTAAGATCCAAACCTGTTCTTGTTGTGAAGACTGCGGAGTTTGTGGGTTTTCATTTTCTTCTTGATGTTCTTGCTCGGATTCTATCTCCTGTATTCTTACTGAGGAAAAGCCATCGATGTGATTGACCTCTGCATGGCCTGAAAAGCCTAACGTCTGTGGGATACTTCTTTGTACTTCTTTTATGGCCCTATGGCACATCTTACAAATGAATTTTGAATGAGCCGTGTCGTGTACTTGACACCAATTTGGTAACAATAAATCCTGAATATGAGTATCTTCATGCAATTCTGTCTTCATTTGGACACTCCTCCAAACAAAGCTTTTGAAACTTTCAAACATTCCTCTATCATTGTCTTGGGAGCTCTCCCCTTCTTCAATTAACACATCCGTGGAATCAGCCGTTTGATTACTTTCCTGGATTGATTCATGTAACATGAGAACTTCATTTGTTTTAGGCCTGTAAGTGCCTAAATCTGTCTCTCGGAACAAGATCTCATTGTTCTCTCCATATTCAGTAATCATTAACTTGAGTCTTGGTGTGCTGTCAATCCTTATTTGGTTTGGGACTCCTTTCCATGGTAGCCACATATGGGAAAAGTCCGTGGCGATATATCCGTTCAACCTCCTTGCCCAGTTTCTGCTCTAGAGCATGCCGTACCCGTCAGGGATATCTACCACCGAGATGTCTATACAGCTTTGTATTCTCAGGTCTGCCGCTAGTTGCATGTAGATATTGTTTAATTCTCCCATAACTGGGACTTCCGTTTTATCTGTGTGACTTTCTTGTTGGTTCTTGTAGGTACAAGTCCGAACCTATGGCAGACAGTGAGTGGCATCACGTTGCTTGAGGCACCGGAATCCACTAGACAGTTGTGTAGCATTTTGCCGAATATTCTAATTGACAATAGAAATGGAGCAGGCTCGTCCTTTCCCTGGTAGAAAACTACTGGATGTTTGTCCTGATTGTTGGTATCTTGGTTCTTCTCTTTCTGATTTCTAGGAACAATGTCCTGTCTTGGCGGGGTATGTGGTTGCTCATTTGCCAAAACTTCTTCTCGGAAAATATCTGTGTCCATAAGGACTTCTTCTGGTGACATATCCTTTTGATTGGAACTCTTAGACAATGCCTGGGTTATCTCTACAACACCGGAAGGTTGTTGCGGAGTATCAAATACGTCACCCGTTACTTCTAACTCAGCAATATTGGTATTTGCCGAAGCATTGGGTGCTCCTCTATTTGGCACATTTTGTGGAACATTTCTTGGGACAACTGCTTCAGCCAAGTTGCCCAAAAGCGTCTCCCGAATCTCAGGAACTCTCATTAGCTCGATCAAAGGCAAGCTGACCTTCATTCGTTTGAATTCCTCTAATACATACGAACTTAACCTCTTTAACTCTTCCTGAGGACGGTCTCTTGTCTGAGCTTGAACTTGTATTGCTGGAGGGTTCACTTGTCTTGTTTGTTCCGCTTGGGGAACAGTAGCTTGTCTTGTCTGTTCCGTTCGTGGGACGTTGACCTGTCTAGCTCCATTTGCCTGAAGATTTTGCTGATGGTATTCCGGCGAATCTCTGGGAAGAGACGTCACATTGGTAGCATTCGGATTTGGCAGTGTCTGGAAATTGTTTGGTGGAACCGATGTAGTCAAAGGTTCACTTTGACAATTATTCCTTTGGTATATCCTAAATGGATTTCCAGACGCCTGTTGAAGCACTTCCTTGGTTCCTTCCACCAGAACACTATTGTATAATGGAGGGAAATTATAACCATTGACCGTGGACGACCGACTGGATGGATCTTGAATTTCTGGACCATCTTGGTATCTTGGCGCCTCCACTGGGCTGTTTGCAGATGCTGGTGGAAATCTCTGATTATGCTGATACTGTGGATATTCCTGGGGAGCAAATCGGACACTTTCAATCACAAGAGCCTGATCATACCTCAGTGCAGGAACTAATTCATATCCGGTTACTGGAGGATCTTCCGCCTTCGAATTTCTTTTCTCGCTTCTGAAAATGTCCGCGGTCACTTGGAATTCGCGACAATGTAACTCGGAATGTTGATCTGTGTTATGCAGTTTGCACCATCCTGATAGCACTGCTTCAGCTAGGAATACCTTGTCTGAGGGACGGTTGTCTGTTGGTTGATTATCCAAGGGTGATGGTACAGTACCATTGTTAGGTCCGATGTTCCAGGTCTTCTTTTGGAAGCCTGAGTTATTATTCTGGAAACCTTGATTGTTCCCTTGATAATTTTGATTGTCCCTTTGATATCCGGAATGACCTTGACCTTGGTAATTCCCTTGAGGCGCGTGATAGCTCTTTTGAAAACTCTGAATTTGGCTATTTTGTCCCTTCAAATAGGTGACCTCAGTCGACAACTTCTTGACTTGTTCAATCAAGTCTTTCATTTCATCCTTCTCTTCTTGAGTCTGCGTGGAAGTTGTCGCATTCTGAAGATATATAGGTTGAGCTGGTGGTACTTGGGACATAGGTGCTCCTGGATGAAGGACCATTTGGTTTCCCATTGGAGGAGCTGGGTTCAACATAGGCGTTTGATGAGCCAACGCCCGATTAATATCTTGGATTTGATTCTGGGAGGCTGCATTTCCTAAGTAATTTAGTGGACCAAGAGCCATACCTACCCTGTGACCGCCATAGCTATAATTGCTACAAAGATATCTCCCTTTCCAGTCTCACCGAGTAGGTTCGCTTTACTTCACGTAAAACATGGCGGTAAGATGATCCAAAGCTTCATAATATATGGGCAGTGCCGCTGCATTTTCTAACAAGTAAGGATCTCTCAGCCTTGTATAAGCTTTGTGGAATCTGTTATTGAACGTACTAATAGGCTCATGTTCTTGTCTTTTGACTTCCACAAATTGCCTATATAAATCAAATGGGGAAATAGGTGGCCTGAATTTATCTAAGAAAGCAGTCTTCATCTATTGCCAAGTGCGGATGGAGTTAGCCGGCAAATGGATATACCAATACGAAGCCTCATCGAATGTGTAGGGAAACAGCCTACAGGCAACATCTTCTTCTTGGATATCTCTATTTTGAAGAAGGTCTTCGAAAAGCTTGATATGTTCGTCTGCAGTGTGGTTCAGGTCACCACTATGAAACTTGGAACAAAAATGTTCCGGATTCTTTGGTAAATCATGGTAAAACACCAAACGTCATAGGCGACGCATTGGTTGGACGCCACGCCATTGGAGCGTTTGGTTGGTTTGGTTGAACTGGTTGCATTGGTGGAACGGGTTGCACTGGTTGTGCAGCCACTGGAACTTGCTGACAATCTGGAACTGGAGTATGTGGCGGCGAGGCTTGAAAGAGACCAAAAGGAATTTCCTCACTTGGCACCTCTTCACTGGATCCAACTGCGCTAGATGTTCCCTCCTGTGACGTTTCAGATTTCTATTCCTATAAGGTGATAGCTCGGCAAATTCTGCAAAAGAATTTGAGCTGATCTAGTAAATCCTCCGGGTTCATCTGCTGAGAAAGAGCCAATTCGATCCAGTGTGCTCTTTAATCTTGTCGAGGTGGTGCAGGAACTTGTGGTGCAGGAGCTACTTGGTTCGCTTGTCGGTTGGCTTGTCGGTTCTGCTCTCGTTGAAGAGCTTCAAATCTTTCAACAAGGAGGTCCCTTTGAATATTGAATTCAATTCGGTGTGCTCTTTCTTCTTCTT
>VDFB02182863.1:0-23246 GCA_007258455.2 Sequoia sempervirens | reverse complement strand
CTTATGACTTAGAACTATATGCTCTAGTGAAGTCTCTTAGAAAGTGGATACATTATCTCCTACCTAAGGAGTTTGTAGTGTTTATTAATAACCAGGCACTTAGCTACATCAACACACAAGAAAAGTTGAGTAATAGACACTTGAAATGGATGGAGTACCTCCAAGCCTTCACCTTTTCTATCAAACACAAGAAGGGACAATTGAACAAGGTGGCAGATGCACTAAGTAGGAGGTTGTTGATAGTGCAATAGATTCAATTCAAAAGCATTAGGATAGAGAGTTTCAAGGATCTCTATGGAGAAGATGAAGACTTCTCTGAAGCATATAAGGTATGTTCTGATTTTGAGAATCACTTTCACAGTCAATTCTCAGAGTATACATTGCAGAGTGTACTTTTGTTCAAGGGGAATCAGTTATGTGTTGCCAAAGGTTCAATGAGAGAGAATCTCATCCAGGAGAAGCACAATGGTAGTCTCAGTGGACATTTTGGTATCAACAAGACATTGGAATTAGTGCAGAGGTTCTATTATTGGCCCAAGTTGCCAAGGGATGTCAAAAGGTATGTGGAGCAGTGTGTAGTTTGTATGAAAGCCAAGGGGGGAGCTAGCAATGCAGGTTTTTATCAACCTGTACCTATTCCCAATAGACCATGGGAATGCATTAGCATGGAATTTGTGGTAGGACTCCCTAAAACTAAGATAGGGTTTCATAGTGTCTATCTAGTGGTAGATAGGTTCAGTAAAATGAGTCACTTTGTTCCCTGCAAGACCACCCATGATGCTAGCTATATTGCTCATCTTTTCCTCAAAGAGATTGTGAGGATCCATGGATTTCCATTGAGCATTGTATTGAATAGAGATGTGAATTTTATGAGTCATTTTTGGAAAACTCTATGGAGCAGATTGGGTACTAACTTGTCTTTTGGATCAGCTTACCATCCTTAGACAGATGGAAAAATAGAGGTGATAAATAAAGTGTTAGGTAACCTTCTAAGATGCCTCACCAAGGAGTATGGACATACATGGGACTTGGTCATATCACAAGTTGAATATGCCTACAATGACAGTGTGAATAGTACCACAGGTACGAGTCATTTTGAGATAGTATATGGTATGCACCCAAGAGGTGTGTGTGAGCTCAGAGATATAGGATCTATGGAGCATAGGAGTGGCCATGCAAAGGATTTCACTCAGACCATGAAGGAGATTCAGGAGCAAGTGAAGAAGACAATCACAGAGGCTACTCACAAGTTGAAAGCTAAGGTGGATATGTCTAGAAAAGATCTCCAATTTACAGTAGGTGACTATGTCATGATCCATCTCAATAAATATAGATTGCAAAAAGGAGTACCAACTAAGTTGTAGATGAAGAGAGTGGGACCATGTAAGGTGTTATCCAAGTATGGAAAGAATGCTTACAAGGTGGAACTTCCTACAGACTTAAATATTTCACCAGTGTTTAATGTAGCTGACTTGATCAAGTATAAACAATCAGTAACTGATATGACTCTAGCCAGTATAGATGTCTTAGAGGATGTGAGTACTGTAGACTTACCACCTAAAGAAAAGCTACAAGCAGAAAGGATCTTGGAATCTAGAGTGAAGAAGTCTACTCGACACAAGGTTTACATGGAACATCTCATACAGTGGAAAGACAAACCAGAGTCTGAAGCTACATGGGTGGAAGAAGCTCATTTCAAGAAGTGTGGCATTGATCTATCTCTAATCTCTCCCCACATTCCTTAGTGTTTGGGAAGAGGGGGAGAATGGTGTAGGAGCACCCATGGATTGCCATAGGTTGTTTAGAAGTTCTTACTTGGACAACTTTGTCTAGGACAACTAAGCAATCTAATTCATTTGTATGTGAGCCTTAGTGGCCTTTTTTTTGTTGGGTTTTGATCAAATGAAGGTCATGTTGACCATAGAATAGGTGTCATAAGGTTCTAGCTCAAAATGAGGTTTTGGACTTTTAGAATTCTTGCAAAATGTTTGAAAATGTTGCTTAATTGGAGCTACAAGCGGCCAAGAAGAGCCCAAGGGAGAGGATAACTGATTTGGTGACCTTTTAATGGGATTCCTCGGAATTGGAGTGGGGTTGGAAGCATTTGATATTGTTTGAAGTTTTGTTTTTGAATTCCAGGGAAGCAATTGTGATTGAGTGTGAATTTTCTGGTTTTTGCATTGAAGTGGTGTTTAAATGGATTGATCATGGCACTGTAATTTGTGTGGGATGTGGAGTAGTTGTTCTTCAAGCATTGTGTGGCATTAGATAGTTTACTTATTCAGTTTCAAGTATTGTTTTTAATCAGTTTTGGTTTTCATACTGTTGTTGGTCTGAACCAGGCAATTTGTGAGAATGGAGTGTTAGTTCACTTTCCCACCGTACAAATTGTACAACCCTTTGGAATAGTGACTAGACTCCATGGATGTACATAAAGTATGTTTTAGGACCTTTGAAAGAATAGGAGTTATTGTGGAAGTCTTGTCCTAGGTGAGCCAGGGAAGTGTCCGGCTAGGGAAGACCTTAGTGCAGAGCACTTGATTTGCAGGGGTATCAATTTCCTAAAAAATTACCTTTTTTTAGAAGACATGTATGAGTCTTTCCAAGACATGGTAAGGAGAAAGAAACTCCAAAAATCCATCTGGTGAGGGAAGGACTTAACAGTTTGCAGAGAAGCCATGAAAGGGCTTAAAAGGCCTAGTTTTGCTCATTTTCTGGTTAGGGCTTTGTACAGACAGCTGAGACCCAAGACCCAAAAAATCCTTGAGAGGTGGGCATATGAACCTGGAATCCTAAGAAAATATTGAGGTGTTCTTTGGAAAGTCTTCGAAAACAAACCTAATTTCTCAGAGGAGACCTAAAAGGGTTAATAGGGCTAGTAGCCTCCTAGGCCTAATAGTGGGGTTTGGTGAAAGCGACCAACAAATGAAGCTAGGTGGATCCCCTAATACACTTAGTAGGATGTATTGATGACTTTAGAAGCACCTCCACACCCCTGTAAAACTAAATTCAAGAATTTGGAGGATTAGTAGCCTTTAGGGTGGATTAAGGGCTAAGGCAAGTGTTTCAAGATTGCACCAAGTCTTGACTTGGTACGAGATCTATGTGGATAGTTGGGTTGGCAAAGGGAAATCAGGGGACCGTAAGAAGGAAAAGGTCCTATAGGTTGCAAGTGGTGGAGTGAGACACCCTAGAGGTCTTCCAAGCAAGACCTAGAGCATCAATCAGTGATTGATTCAACCAACCTCCCTATCACTTAGATTTTGTATAATGGGAACCGAGCTAATGTCTATGCACTTACTAAGGATATTGGGTTGTAAGTTTTCAAATGTGTCATCTAGTATGTTTAGGAATTCTTGTGGGATTTAAAGGGTAGTATATAAGTCATGAGCCATGAAGGTTGATTATCAGCACTATCAAAAAGAGATTTAGGAAACACAAGATCCATGGAAAGTGAGATATCATAGGATGACATGATCCTCACACTTCTTCTTACAATAGTATTGTGAATAAGACTCTAGGTTGTAAATCTCATGCAAGTTTTAAAAACCTACTGTGCAAACCCTAAATAGAAAGAGGCAATGGAATAACCTAGAATGAAATGCAATTTTTAGATTCTAAGAAATGTAATTTATTGATTACATGATGGAATAAACTAAAAATGAAATGTTGTAAATACAAATTTTAAATTTTAAAAATGCATTGAAATGAAGCAATTTAAGCAAAATGCAATGAATCTCATGAAATGACAAATCAAGAAACTAAAATAGGAATGTAACAACAGCAAAAAGAGCCTAATAATAAGAGTTTAATGTCCAAAAAATGTAGATTAGTAGCTAAAAAGGACTCATTCGCTAGTAAAGGTGAATGGGTCCTAGTTAGGTTTTTCTGAGATATTTTTATTGATTTTAGAGCAATTTTTAATGCCTCTTCAGATGCTAGAAGGTCCAAGTTTGACCCAATTAGGGACTCATCTACCAGCAAGGGTGAATGGGTCTTGGTTAGGTATTTTAAAACTGTTTTTTAATGATTTTCATGCTTTTAGTACTTAATGTCTTTTAGTTCGAGGTCTAAGGCAGTGAGTTTCAGTTTTAGTTTTTCTAGAAATGCAATGTGAAAATGCAATGGAAAGATGAATGCAAGGACCTATGTGAAAATGCAAAAAAAAAAAAAAAATTCAAATGCAAATAAATGACATCTAAATGATATGCATAATAACTAATTTGTTTTTGTATTTTTCAGATTTAGAAAGATGCAAAACAATGTAAATATAAACCCTAAATGAGTTACAATTTTTAATGTAATGTAAAAAACCCTAAAAGATCTTAATTAATGCAAATGAGATGCAAATGAGTGTAATATATAATCTAGGATGCAATGAAAGACGTCAAAATCATAATATTGCAATATTCTATGTTTCAATAGTAGTAAATGGGTCCTTGTTAGGATTTTTGAAACTGAGATCTCAATTATTTTCCTTGATTTTTGAACTCTCAGATTTTTGGTTGTTAGCTCCCAAAAAGCTACAATAAATTTTGTAGCTTTGATTCTTTTTTCTTGCTCTATGAAGGTCGATCTTGTAACTTGACAACTTTGACAATTTTTCTTCTAATTTTCCTCCACTTGATCTTCAACCTATAAATATGCAAACACACATTCAAGGGAAGAAAAACTTGTGGATTGTTAGTGAATAGGGATTTCCCTAAGTCAAACTCCTTGTAGGTAATTAAATCAAATGATGAAATAATGAAATTGAAGCATGAATATGAAATGATGTAATGTTGATACCTTCGAAGTTGTCATGGAGTATAAATCTGCAATCTAACATGTAGTGGAAATGAAGAAAGTAGATATTGATCTTAAATAAGATATATAAAAATGCTTGCAATGTAGATCTTCAATACTACATCCACAATGTTAGATCAACAACATGTTTGAATACAGTATGTCTTAGACATGATGAAATGATTTTTAATTGCTATAGTAAAACTTTGATAATTCTCCTTGAAATTCCTTTGAAAATTCTCTTGTGAACTCTTGTAAACTCAAATTTTATATAATGCATGAATGTTTGGAAATCTAGGATGAAACTATGTGAAACCCTGTATTTATACTAAATAAAGAGATTAATTGCAAAATTCAAACAATTCAAGCTGAAACTAGATCTAGAAACAAAAATTATTAAAATCCCCCCAAAATGAAATTCAAAAAGGTAATCCTCATTAAGGGAGGACTCATTCACCACCTAGGGTGAATGGGTCCTGGCATTGTTTTCTAGGACCATGCCTTTGAAGAATGAAAGTGCATCAAAAATCCATGTGAAATATGCAAATAAAGGGGGGTCCTATAGAGGGAGGACCCATTCGTGACCTAGGGCGAATAGGTCCTAGCACCAATTTCTAGGACCTTGATTTTCCTAATTAAATGTTATGTAATTTGAATTATGGATTTTGGGATAGATCTTCGGGAGGTGTCATAAATAAGGCTTAAATTTGAATTAAAGGGGCTAATTAATTCTAATTAACCACAATTAATTAAGGGGACCCTAGATAAATGTTAAGGTGTGTTACAAAAAATTACAACACTTAAAAGAAGGTAAAAATTAAGTACATTTTATTATAGGGGCCCAAGATCAATGTGAATTTTGTGAATATGTTACAACACATTACAACATTAAACCTAGGAAAAATTAGGTTAATTCAATTGATGACAATTTTTCCCAAATCAAGTAAGGAAAAAGGATATTTTTTTCATTACTACAAGAAAAACTCCAATCAATTCAGAAAGAATAAGGACCCCCTATATATACCTTTGTGCACTTTATGTTGGCATGTGTTTATTCTTTTGAATTTTATATTCTTAGATATCTGACTAATCTCCATGAATTTTTGCATGTCATTTGGTCTTAATTGTCCTTGGATATCCTAATTTTCACATGTGAATACTTCATCCTTGAATCTTTCAATGCTTCTCACTATAAACCCTATTTTAATTACCATAATAAAAATTGAATAAATTAAGATTATTTATTTAAATAGTTGTGATAAATTGATATTCTTCTATTTCCACTCAATTAAAAAATTAAATTATTTATTGATTTATTTAACTAAATTATTATTTATTTATTTAAAGATTTAAAAGGAAAAAAATACATCCATATATTTAAAATGAGGAAGGGTCTAAACAAATGATATAAAAATCAAATGAATAAAAAGTTAAAGAAAAAAACAATAAGGAAAGAGGTCACGTAAACTTAAAATGGGAAACATATTTGAAAAAATATGAATTCCCTTTTGAAGAATGATTAAGTGTAGAATTGTATGCATTTGTATTCTCCCATGTCCTATATAAATAGAAACTTAAAAAAGGAGGATAAAAATTAAATTATGGAATGAAGTTAATTTAAAGTCAATGAAATTATGAAATAGAAGATCAAAACAAGAATTGCAAGTATTATAATTTAAGTCCATGAATGTAAATTACATGAAATTTAGTGGAGACACAATTGCATAAAAATAAGAAGAGAAAAAATAATTGTAAAAATAGGCACAAATAATAAAATAATAACAAAAAATGGGTCAAGAAAAAGCATTAATCAAAGAGAAATGGCTGAAAGAAATTATGTTGATCTTTCTTTTATTACATACAATCCAACAAGTTTACAAAAATATTAGTGTTGTTCACAATGGATAGCCTCATATTAACACTTTGAGCCTCTCAAATCTGGAAACTTACAATATTCTAGAGAACTCTAAAATTTGAATGTTCCTTTCCATTGGCAACTTCTAGTTGCTTCTAGTTTCTAGAAGATTCTAGCTCTCTAGAAGAATCTTGTCACTTTCTAGACAATCTTATTCTTTAACATCCCCCTGAACATTGGATAAAATATTAAAGAAGATACAAAGGAGAGAGGAATATTAAAATGCTGTCTAGTCTTAATGTTCACCTCTAACACAACAAGCATTCTTCCCAATTTCAACAATTTGGCTTCAGTCATACTATTAGTAAATACAATAGTTGTTTTTCTTCACTTGGAAATATTGTATATTGAAAATAGTTTATTGAATAATATCTCATATGTAGTGTTCAACTTCAAGCTCATAATTTTTGTTTTAGCATGGAATACAATTTTTTTGCAACCTGTATGGTACTTTGATTGTTAGATTACAAAATAGTAGAAGTTTTGGGAAAACCAAGCTCAAATAGAAGATTTTGAATCTAAATTACTTCCCTTCATACTTGTTTTTCTGCTATATAATCTACTTCACATGAAGAAAATGTTGTAGTGTTTTTTATTTTACTACTCCATGTAATAGGGATCGACCCAACCTAAAAAACCTAACTACCAGTAGAGTTTTTGTCACCAATATCACCTCCCCAATCTGAATGTGTAAATATAAGAAAAGAAATTAAGGACTTATAGCTATATTTGATGTCATAGTGTATTGTTCCACAAAGATACCACAACATTATTTTTGGAGACAACCAATAACTTTCTTTAGGTTCCTGCATAAATCTATATAATTGATTAACTTCAACACAAATGTCTATTCTAGAATGAGTTAGATAAACCAATCTTCCAACAAGTTATCTAGATAAAGTAGCATCTACCCTCTTTGAAGTACATTATTTAGTAAGATTGATTGTAGATTAAAATTGAGTAGAAGATGGATTTCCTTTTAGCATGTTGTAAACAATCCATCATGCAATCTACAAACTTGCAAACCAATAAAATAGTTTAATTCTCCGAAATAACTCATATGAAAGGAAACTATTACTGATTGGAATTTTTTTGAAGGAGATTAAAGGGGAAACAAATATTTTGTTGTAGTTTTGAAGGTGATACGTGTAGATGTAGCAACTAATAGTAGTGACATCCTTTCTTAGTAAAGGGGTTGCTCGAAGAATCTAATGAAATTATGTCCAAGTATTGGGTAAGTGCAAGAAATTGAGTCCATGAAGAGGGGAAGTTTTGGCAATAAAAATGCTAAAAGGAATGGTTACCCATTCTATTCTTATAACAGGTAACAATTTTAAAACATGTACCCATTCTAAAATAGGAATGGGTATTCACTTTAAAATGGGTAGGTCCATTCTAAAATAAAATGGGTAGCCACTTTAAAATGGGTAGCCATTCTAAGAATAGAATGGGTACCCATTTAAACCGGGTACCCATTCTAAGAATAGAACAAGTACCCCTTTAAAGTAGGTACCCATTCTAATATATATAAATTCCAACCCACTTTTTTCTTGGGTTTTACGCTCAAGAAAGGTTTGGTAACCCAACCCTTAGCCTTTGACTTGCAACTAAAATCTATGATAGATTTAAGACAAATGTTTAACTTGGGAAATATAGCTAATGTATTTTTTAGAATTAATTTATAAAATTAAAACCCATTTTAGATCACGATGTCTATTTCTCAAATATATAATTTTTTTAAATATTTCATTATTTTTTCTATTTTTTATTTAATTTCTAAGAAAACTAGTCCATAAACTTGAAATATTAGGCTTTCTTTGTTTTCTTAATAAATTTTAATTAGTTATTTTTTTATAAAAAAATAATATGACATTAATCTTCAAATAATTCTCTACACAATGAAAATTAAATAAAACATGATTAGTTTATGTCAAATTATGGTGTCCATACACGTTGATTTTTAAAGATAACAATTAGGGCCAATGAAAATAAATAAATAAATTATTTAGAAAAATATACATAAAAATATCACAAATATTTAGCTTTTTACCCAAGACTTTCCCCAAAAGGAATTAGAAAAATACTTTTATTTAGGTCAAATTATGATGTCCATACACGTACATGGTATGGTCAAAAAAAGACTTTTAAAAAGTGGTTTTTATACATGCCTATTAAAAAATAATTTGTATCATCTAGGTATTAGAATAAATTACATATTTGGAAACTACATTCAAAATACTAAATTTCATGTTATTGACTTTTTATAACATTCAATGTGTAAATGCTTCGAATTTTCAATCAAAGTGTGCAAAATTCTAAAAAATAGGAAAAAAACTTCCACTTTTAAAAAATTTTGTGGACCCAACTTCTTGCAACTATATAACTGAAAATATGTTATACTTCTGTGAATCCTTGCATGCAAGGATACTCAATAATGAGTCCTAGCAAATCAATTCACAGCTCTCTATCCGAGAAGAGCAGGGATTGATATTGTGGCCCTCAGATTGACCCAGTTACCCCTGCAAATACAGTCTCGGAATGAGAGATTCAAAGAGGAGAAGCAAGAATGCCAATCTCCATGAATCTTGTTCTTGCAATGCAACAATGAAAACTAATCTAAATGACTGTAAAATGCAATAAACAAAACTAATTTATTGAAATAAAAATTGATCTACATGCAATGCCATAAATAGAATTACTTTGCAAAATTAATCTACTATGAAGATTAAGCTAAAATGTAATATTAAACTATAATAATACAAAACTAGAGATGCTTATAAAATCAAACCCGTGTGTAATCTCAAATGAGAGTAAAATTCAAAGGAAATTTGTAGCATAAGTCTTATGTAAAAATTCGTGATTCTTTTTCTCAAATGAGAATGAGAGGGCTCATTTTATAGGCAAAACTGGAATTGAAGGCAAATTCGGAAGCAATGTGGGATAAATAGAAAAATAGAAACAAATCTTGATTGGAATTCTTTTTTTAGTTTATTTCCATTTTTAAGCCCGATTTGTTCCTTTTTCATCCATAGGGATATTCTTGAGGATATTTCATTTTATTTTATTTAATTTTAAGATGATAATATGCTTTTAATAAAATAAAATAAGATTATATGATTTAGAAATGAATATTAATGGAAATAAAATAAAATTATTTAATTAAAATAATAGATTTGAATTAAATGGCATCATTTCTTTGGCAATATTAACCAATTAAATAACATTATTTTATTATTTATTAAAAGGGAGTTTATTTCCTTTGATTAAAATAAAATTAATGAAAAGCTTATTCAAACAAGGAGAATTGAAACATTTGAAATAGTTATGAATTGATTAAGAAATTTGATTTGAAAATGCGACAATCATTGATTTAGAAAGTTGATGTTGACAAATTAAATAAATGGGGCCCAAAGTCTAGGTGACCATTTTAGGTTGCATACATTTGCCCCTCTTTGACTAATGTGAGGTCGACTCAGGATCACATGCAGTCAAAGAATGAAGTTGCAATGTGAGATCGATTTGGGATCACAAAACAACTTAGATGTGAGGTCGACTCGGGATCACATCTGGACAAACATAAACAAAAGGCCTTTGAACATGAGGTCGATTCAGGATCACATCCAAAGTGAGAGATAAGAATCTCAAGCAAGGTTTCCCCAAGAGAAGCAATTGATAAATTGATAAAGTTGAATCAAGGATTGAAGTTTGATAGGTACTGCCCCCTCGTGATCGAAATCAAAATGAGATAGAGGAGAAATAATAAATTGAAAAATTTGATCAAATCAAACAAAAGATAAGGTTCTTGATGTAAGATGAAAAATATAGAGGAATCTGAGAACTTAAAATTTGGAATCAGCAAAGAAAAGAATTATGCCCCTAAGGTTGAATTAGAAGAAAGAAGTGGGGTGAAATCGAATGGAAGATAGAAGTTTGGAAGAAATGGGAAAGAAATGGAGAAGGAGAGAATGCGCACTCAATAAAGAGGATGCATCAAAATCAATCAACTGTTTAATATAGGGAATTTTGATTGAGATCATGAAAGAAGATAAGGAAATGAAGAATGTGATCACAGTTGATGAAAAATCCACAAGAAAGATGAAGGAAACCCTCTCAAACCCATAATACAGCCTAAAAGTGCAAATTAACATGAAGTCTAAATAATGCAAGCTACATGAAATGCAAAGGTGTACTTGCAATAGGGTAACATAGGTTTTTGTGTGTTCATCATTCATTAGAGAATGTAAGAGAACTTATTTTCATCATTGGGCCATTATTACCGGACATCGGACAATCACACAATCATCACTAGTCACAAACGCAACTATGAAGATATGAATGTGATTTATATCAACTTGGAATGTGGAAAGATTCTAACATGAGCATCAAAGACATGAAGGTCAAGATGACTACAATGTTAGCTTACCCAATTTAATGTAGCAAAACCACGCTCACATCAAGACATAAATGCCAGGATTACCATGAGAATGGTTGTGCAAAAACATTCAAGGATGATGCCATAAATCTCTTAAGTGTGTCAAGGAGACAACAAGAGACACTGAAGAGGTTCAAGAAAACACCCACAAGCAGAAAGCAAATAAAACATGCCCCATGCCCCAAGTCCCTCTAGCTATGCATCCTGAGGAGACTTATTAGACAAAGGACACTCAGCGAAATCAATATCGGTCGGTACACAAAGAAAGATCATGGCATATCTCAAGCATTAAGTGTTGCAATTAAAAAATTTTAAGTGTGTAAACTGATACTAAGTTCCAAGGATAAGGATCGAATGCTTGCAAGTAGGTAAGATCACATGACCGAACTGGATAAGACCAAACTGATAAGTGTTGAAAAACACACAATGTCAGGGGTTGTGTTGAAAAACATAGTTGGGTTAGTGTTGAAAAATGCTGCGGATTTCGTATCCTAAAGACAAAAGCATATCAAGTGACAAAGCTATGCAGGTGTGCTCCTAGACAAAGACAAAGACCAATTCAAACCAAGACACAATAGGGACAAGGCATGATGGAGAGAAGGCTAAAATTAGTAGAGGGATGCATGCTAAGAAATAAGGATGCAAAGGCCTCAAGTAGCGCCTGTTTCCAGGTTTTCACCACTTGGAAGATTTTTTTATTTTTTTATTTTTTTATTTTTTTTGTATTTTTGCTACCAAGGTGCCTGTTTCCAGGTTTTCACCAAGGCACTTTTTCTTTTTCTTTTGATTTTTTGTATTTTTTTTTCTTTTTTTGTATTTTTTCAGCATCATATTTGAATGTTTTTGGATTTTTTTACAATATATCAATTTTTTTTTGTAATTTTTTTAGTATCATATATCAATTTTTTTGGAACTTTTTTCAGGGTCATAATTATATACAAAGGATGCCCCCAGACAGAACGGGCATCAAGGATAGAACTTCTTCGGGTGCAAAACATTGATAGGCTCAGGGAGCTGCTCCCCCTCTTCAGTAGATAGTAGATAGGCACCTGTGCCAAAAGCTGTTGTGATGATGTAGGGTCCAAGCCAATTAGGTTTGAATTTTCCCTTCTATTCTCGATTCTGTTGGTTCTTAGGATTCTCTTGCAGGACAAGATCTCCTACTTGGAGTTCTCTAGGGCGAACCTTTTTGTTGAAGGCTTTGGACATCCGCTTTTGATAAACCCTCATATGGTCAAATGATGCTTTACACTTCTCATCAAGAACTTCCAATTCTTGGAATCTCATGGCGTGATAGTCTTCATCTATAACTAGACCTTTGAGAGAGACCCAAAGTGATGGAATCTCAACCTCTAAAGGTAACACTGCTTCAGCGTCGTATGTGAGGGAAAAAGGAGTAGCCCCAGTTGGAGTACGAATACTCGTTCTATAGGCCCACAGGGCTGGATTTATCTGTAGGTTCCAGTCTCTACCATTCTTATGAACTGTTCTGTGCAAAATCTTGATAATAGTTTTGTTTGAAGCCTCTGCCAGACCATTTCCTTGTGGGAAGTAAATGGAGGACCAATGTTGCTTTATCTTGAATCTTTGATAGAGTTCTTTAAGGTCCTTATTTTTTAACTGACCTCCATTGTCAGTGATGATCTCAGATGGCACTCCATATCGACATATGATATGGTTTAAAATAAATAAAGACATTGTCTTGCCTGAGGCAATAGAAAGTGGAACAACCTCTACCCATTTTGTGAAGTAGTCAGTAGCAGTGATAATGAACTTATGCCCACCTGATGAGTTGGGATGAATCTGCCCAACAAGGTCAAAGGCCCATCGCTGAAATGGCCAGTGAGATATAGAAGGAATTAGCTCCCTACCTGGAGCATGTATTAGGTGTCCATGTTTCTGACATTTTTCACAAGACTTAGCAAATGCTACTGCATCTATCTGCATCGTAGGCCAATAGTACCCTACCCTAAGCAACCTTCTAGCAATGGAAATACCATTAGAATGTCCTCCACATATGCCCTCGTGGATGTCAACTAGCGCTTGATCGGATTCCTCCTTTTCTAAGCACCTAAGAAGTGTTCCATCCAGACCCCTCCTATACAAATCACCAGAGATGAGGGAATGGCGAGACGCATTGTGGATAAGATTTCTTCTTTTACATTGGTTAAATGTATCGGGGATGATTCCATCACGAAGATATGAGTAAATAGCACCATAGCAGGAGGATTCATGATTGGAAAGGGTACAAATGACATGGCTTTCGGATGAGTCAAATATGGGATATCGTAGCTCTTCCACCAGGAATTCATATCTCGACTCATGTTCCTCTAACTGAAGAAGTGAAGCAAGGGTGGCCATAGCATCAGTTGCTTTGTTCTCAGTCCTAGGGATTTGCTGAAAGGTGACAAAAGTAAAATACCATCTTAATGAATCAACCATTTTTTTGTAAGGTACCAACTTGTCATCTTTTGTTTGTTATTGTTCATTGACTTGGTTGATGATCAGCTGGGAATCTCCATAGATATGTAGTTCTGTGATATTCCACTCTATGGCCATTTTTAGTCCATTTGTCAAAGCCTCATACTCAGCTATGTTGTTTGTGCATGGAAAGAGTAACTTGTAAGATTTAGGAATAGTATACGAGGAGAAACAAACAACACACCATCTCCAAAACCATTTTGCATGCATGAACCATCAAAGAATAGTTTCCAGGATCTTTCAATCATGTACATAAGATGCTCATCTGGAAAGTTGACTTGAATGGGCATATTATCTTGAATAGGAAAATTAGCCAGTTGATCTGCAATAGCTTGGCCTTTGATTGCTTTGCGCTCAATATACTCTATGTCAAATTCAGAAAGAATCATCATCCATTTAGCAAGTCTACCCATGAGAGCAGCTTTACCAAGAAAGTATTTGAGAGGATCAATTTTTGCTATGAGGTGTAGGGTGTGTGTGAGCATATAGTGTCGCAATTTTTTGAGAAGCAGTACTACACATGAGGGCAAGCTTTTTCAATACTAGTATAATTAACCTCATAAGAACAAGAGTGTGACTAATATAATATATGGCCCTTTCTTTTCCTTGTTCATCTAATTGAGCCAACAATGCCCCCAGTGAAGATTCAGTAGCTGAGACATATAAAATGAGAGGTTTTCCTGGAATGGGAGGCATTAAAATGGGAGGATTTTCCAAGTATTCTTTAATTTGATCCATGCTCTTTTGGCAATCCTCATTCCAGACACATTGAACACCTTTATGCAAATTTTTGTTGAAAGGTTGTGCTCTATCTGCCAATTGTGAAATAAACCTCCTTATGGATTGAAGGCACCCTTGAAGACTCCTCATTTGGATGACATTTTTGGGAGGTGGCATGTTTATACTGGCTTGAACCTTTTCAGGGTCCACTTCTATTCCTTTAGCTGAAATGATGAATCCCAATAATTTTCCAGAAGTAACACCAAATGCACACTTTTTTGGGTTTAATCTTAGTTGAAATTGTTCCATGTGATCTAGAATCACTTCTAAATCAGCCAAATGTGTTCCTCTTCTCTTAGAATTAGCCAGGGTGTCATCCACATAATCTTCCATATTCTTATGCATCATGTCATGGAAGATGGTTGTCATAGCTCTTTGGTAAGTAGCTCCTGCATTTTTCAATCCAAAGGGCATGACATTCCAACAATAAGTACCCCAGGCACATGTGAATGCAGTCTTTTCTTGATCCTCAGGAGCTATCTTGATATGATTATACCCAGAAAAACTAATAAATCAAGAATAGATCCTCATATCCGGCTGTCGTAATCACTATCATGTCTATGTTAGGAGTGGAAATCATCCTTTAGGCGTATACCGATTTAAGATCTCTAAAGTCATCCGCAGAGATTGAGATAGGGTTATCATGTTTAGAAATAGAACAATGTTGGAAATCGGTCAAATAGTCTATGGCTCTAATGAATCCCCGCACCAAGGAGCTTTTTTCTAATTGACTTTCACTAAAGAGCTATATGAGGGTGCATTTTTCTCAACCATTTGATTGGTTCACACCTGGAGCTATGGAAAAATGATGCATAATAAGATTAGTGTCCAACCCTGGCATGTCTAAGTATGTCCATGCAAAGTTAATTTCCTTCTTTTGGAGGAACTCAGTATAGGCTTTCTTTTCTTCAGGTGATAAAGATTTAGCCAAGTGTACAATTTTTGGAACTTCCTCTGTGCCCAAATTAACAGCTTCTGTAGGTTCAACCAATACTAATGATCTGTCTTGGAAATATCTTAGGAGACTATCAAGTACCTCATCCGTAGGTGCCTTTGGGAGGTTTTCACCTTTGGATATGTCTTTTATTTTTACTTTTTTTGGTTCTGACACCGCCACATAGTGGTTTTCGCCATCAGAACTCTTATTCTTTTTTTCTTTTCTTTTTATCTTGTGACTAAGGTACTTGATGTCAGGTTCTGTCATACTGGTAGCCGATTCACTGGTGGAAGAGACTACAAGTTCAATGGCATTTAGATAGCAGGTGATCTCATAGTCATTGTGAAATGTCAAGAGTTGAGGCTCTTGGTACCGTTGAGACCAATCAATAAGGTTGGGGTGAACAAGGGGTAGGTTGATGACTGGTTCAAGATTAAGGATATAGGTGGTGTCATCTCTGGTGACTGTAGAATTGGAATCTGTCAAGTTTCCCTCTAAAGTGTCTAAATCAGAATTTATCCTAGCAAGTGAAGAATCGTCTACTAATGTGACATGTGGGTTCCAATCTTCTAATCTAACACATGACTCGTCAGTTACATCAGGTTGAGAACTATAAGCATGGAAAACATCCATATCCAAGTCAACTGTTGCATCTGAGAGTGAATCCCATTCAAACTCATGAGAGTCTATTTCTGAATTATTGTTGGAGCCTCGTGATGTAGAAGCCTCAAGATTTGGAAGAGGCTCCTCTCCTCTAGCAATTTGCTCAATCACAAAATTATCTGAATTATCACCATCCGTTGCAGCTAGGATGGAGACACTATCCATAGTCAATCTTGCATTCATATAGTCACTATCTATTGCAAATGAGATAGGAGGACTATCAATTATTAAATCTCTTGAATCTTCCCAAGGGAGATTTGTTGAAGGTACCCAATCATCTGTTATGTCTTGTTGAGTGGTCAAAATGCAGTGCATATTCATAAATGCACTATCCGCCTATGAAATGGGGCCGATTGCATTTGTGTTGTTCATAAAGAGCTTCAAAGGCTGGCTGGTTTCTTAGACTTCGTGCAAAAGATCCTTGATTGAGTGGTTAGGCTCCCCAGCATCTGGCACGTGACTAAAAAGAGGACATATCACGGACCCAGCCTTCTTCTTGACAAAAGTATATCCTCCCATGGGACTTAAGGAGAAATTTTTCATTGTGCTGGTATTTCTCCTCTTTGTATATCCAATCTCGAACAGCTACTTCCTCTTTTTCATCTTGTATTGGTACTGAGGATTCAACAAACTTGTCAAATAGTGTCATTGTTGAAGATGATGGTTTTATCTCCTGAGAAGGATTTCCATATGTCTAGGGGAAGCGGGGCATCTTTGCAAAGAGAGTCAAGTTGATACCCCCATGCCAAGGTCTGGAAGCTTAAATTTGTTTTCACAGTGCTAAAGTTGTTTCATAATCCTCTGTATGCTTTGCTTTCGGTTAAGGGGACATGAACGATGGGGCGAGATTGAGTTAATTGATAAGGTGTTATCCACTGGTATACACAGAATTTGCATATTCCATTTGTAGGGGAACTTAACTTACCTGCCCCAGTGGTAGGAGGCTGCCATATCGGCGGGTCCATGGTCTGCGATGGAAATGTTGGCATACAGGGTCCGGTATCAACAATTTAAGAGCAAGACCATCTTTTCAAAATTTGGGCCAATCGGCGGGAAGGATAATGCGGCGCAGAACCGTTACATGCTCATCATAGGCCTTTATGGTGACCTTCTTTCTAGTGTCGATCACTTGCTATGAATAGCCCAAAGTTTTTAACAAATTCAAAGTACAGATATTTAACCCAGCACCCCCATCAATCAACACGCGCCTGACATGGGTTTTATGAATCATGACTTCAATGTGAAGGGCAAGATTGTGTGGATGGCTTAGGGATTTGTCATCATCTTCAGAGAAAGAGAGGTAATGTGGGCTAGTAATGTGATTCACCATGCCTTGGAATTAGTCTATATCAATGTTGTTGGGGACATTTGCTATGTGCAAAGCGTCCTCAAGGATCTGCTTATGTCTAGGGGACAACTCTAGAAGCTCTAAGATTGAGATTTGTGCTGGAGTTTTCTGTAACTGATCTACAAGATTGTAGTTTGGTTTGAGAGCAATGGCGGACTTTATAGTGACATTCTTGGATGACACTTGCTTGGATTTGTTGGATGGACTTGAACTAGGTCCTCTGAGAATAATAGGGGCTTGACTCCTGGTAATAGCATTAAGGGCTTGGGAAGATAACCTAGAATGAGGACCTCTCAGCACCACAATAGGTTGGTTGTCAAAAATAGGGGGAGAGTCATAACCATGCGGGTCCTTACTCCTTATCATATTAACACTTGGCTCCACAACTTCAAGCATGCTTATCACATTTTCTGCCCCTGTATAGGTGTAGTTGATTGCAACTTTGCCATTCTGTGATTTAGAGGTTTCCCCCTTGTCGTAATTAGGCAAAGGTTCCTTAAAAGCCTTATGATCAGCATTGGTATTTAGTCCATCAACTTGAAGCTTTCCACTTTTTATAAAATCTTGGACGATATGTTTTAATCTCCAACAGTTTTCAACAGTATGGCCAGGGCCATTATGAAATTTATAGAATGCCTTGTCATCCCACCAATGTGGCTTAGGATCTAGAATGTGAAATTTTGCAGGATCCTGAGGATGTACCAAGTTGTTAGCAATGAGATTTTTGAGAATATCCTCATATGAGTCACCCAATTTGGTAAATTGTTGCTTCTGGTTTTTTGGCCTCTCCTGATATCTTGGTTTACTTTCTTGTTGTGGAGGTGCATTAAGCTTCATTGCTTGCACATCCTTAGTCAAATTAAGAACACTTTGATCTCTTGATTGGGAAGAATCCACAACTCCATCATTGACAACTTGTTTGTTTTTGTTCCAATTGTTGTTCTTCCCTTTATCCTTATTCTTGTGTTGACCATTGTTGGTATTATTGTTATGTCTGGTCAAAATGCCTTGTTCTTTTAGAACATCCTCAATGCGGCATGCAGTTTCAATCATGGTATCAAAGGAAGTGAAGACTATCTTTTTGATCTCATATCTCATTTCAGGCACCAAATTACTAACAAGTATGTCAATCTTTTCATCCTCATGGATCGTCCTAGGATACCAAGAGCATTGTCTCCTCCACCTTTGCAAGAAGGTAACAAAGGGTTCCCCCTGATTTTGTTTCAAGTTGCATAGGTCCAACATAGTAACAGATCTTGATAGATTATATGCGAAGTGTTGAATGAATCTATGAACAAGTTCTCTAAAAGTCTTGACAGGAGGAGTGATATTGGTAAACCATTCCATTGCTTGTCCTTTAAGACTCCTAGGGAATAACCTCATCAAATAGGAGTCATCTTGATGGAATTCAAAGCTCATAGTATAGAATTGACGCACATGGTCGTGTGGATCACCACTGCCATCATATTTATCGTATTGTGGGAATTCCACCCTCTTTGGAAAATCTTTCATACTCACACTCTTGTCGAATGGATTAGGAAAAATTGAGTCTAGTGAGAATGAGCTCTTAGGTTGCATCATTTTCTCCATCATTTGCTTCATTTGGCGGATTTCTTCCTCTTGAGAGGGATTTTTCTTTTGTATTTTGTTGTCCACATCAAAATTATAAGGGACTCTGGCACCCTTGTTGATTAGACTTTCCAAGAACTTATCTTTGTTTTGTTCCAAATATCTCTCCACATACTGTTGGAAGATAGGCTCTTGTTGTATTCGCATGAAGTCTTGAGTATCAAAGTCATAATGTGAGTTACCACCTGAATGTTGGGAACCAGGATGTACATGTTGGGAGTGTGGTCTTGAATTTATGGGAGGATTTTTCCTCCTATAGTGAGCATACTGAGAGGCCCTTCTTCCTCTAGGACTAGGAGATCTAGAAGGGGTCCTTGACCGCCTTCTACTTCTTGGTGTTCTAGAAGGGGTGGAGGGAGGAGAATTATGTCCACTGTTAGCACCCCTTGTATTGTATTGTTTGTTTAATTGGTGGGCTAACTACCTATCTTGCTCCTCTTGGGCGAGTTTCCTTTGTACTTCCAATAAAGCTTGGCTCTCTTCCTCAAGTTGTCTAAACTTTTCTTGCTTTGCAGCTTGTTCATCTAGAAAGGCTTTCTTTTCGCGTTCAATTCTTTTGAGCCTATCACTTGTGAACCTTGAGGTATGTTGAAGTGGTGAGCTTGGTCTAGACTGTTTGAACAAGTCATTGGTATAAGTTGTATTGACATGAGCATCACGAGGTTCATTGTCTTGGTCTTCGTGTTGTGACCATTGTTCTTGGTGAGCTCGTCTCTTATACCTTTCATCCCGTTGATGGGCATCCAAATATCTTGCATTAATGAGGGGTGAACCAGGTTGATCATCATGAGAAGAATTTCCAAATATCATGTTGTTTCTATGTTGTTCATAGATATCATCAAGATTTTTATCCATGGCTTCCCTCTCCCGCTGAGTGACAGTATAACTCATATCCATACCTGAGTGGGAAGGTGCTGAGGGGGTACTCAAGTCACTAAAATGGCTCTTTGGGTCAAAATAGGTTTCAGACTGACTCCTAGGTGACTGGTCAAATATTGGTTCCTTTTCCTTTCTCTTTTGACGAGTCTGAACTAGGGGTAGTTGGTTAAAGACTATCTGAGGTCGCTTTCCTTGGCTCACTTGATATCTTGTTGTGACTGACATGAAAGGGAGAGTTCAGGTAAACATACAATTCTAAGAAACGTCAATACCAGACTAGGATAGTAAAAGTTTTCTCCATGCATCCACAGATAGATGGTGAAATAAATTTACATTGCAAATTAGTTACCAAACCAGCTTGCCCTTGCAGGAGGTGCCAAATTCTTAGGTGAGCCCTAGCACATATGGATCGGGGAGGATGGCCACAGAGAGTGTACTGAGTTTGAATTGTATGGAAATGGGTGGACAAGGAGACTACTAGCACTCTCCAAGTGTGTTATCAAAGAGTCTAAAAATTTATCTATTTGACAGGAACAATTCCTAATTTTCCAATCTCAAGCAAAATCGCTTATGAGATCAAGGATCACTAATTCAAAAGGTCAAGGACACATAAACCCTAAATACAGAATAGGTCTCTAAAACTGGGACAAGTCACCTAATCGAAGAACTTAGTATTTCAGTTTGTCGTTTGTTTTCAAAGATCAAGCAAGTATATCAACAGATTTTGATCAAGCACATAGGTTTCAATTAGACAAGTTGTGATACAAAAAGTAGTCGATAATAGATCTATCAAGGACAAAGCAACTTGATAGTATCAGGGGAGTCTTGTTTGAAGATGTTTGGACAATGTTTAAGACTCAAAAACAAACACAAAGCTATCCCTACCAAAGAAAATGGTGAGAAGCCAAAACCTTTGCCCCATTGCTTATGTGCATACGTGCACCTCGCACAGCTGTGTCACCCCCTAGAGGGTGCCCGTGTTTTTGGTGTTTCCAAGGACTCAATAGTGTACGTTCAAAGGTTACCCTTGTAGTAGGGGCCAGTGTCGCAACCACCTCCAAACGTCCAGGTGTATGCCTATGATGGGAATCTGTGTATGATCAACATACGGAGAGATTCTTCCCCCTCCTTGCACAAAGATTATGACTCCTTTCGGAGGTGAATCGGGTAGGCAACTAACTAAGAGATTTTTACTTGGCTTTCGTTCACAATAACCTTTGGTGCCTCTAATATAGAGCTCGGGCCTCGCAGCCACACCAACACCTGAAAATCACACACCCCTGCAAGTAGGGCTCGGAGCGGCGCCGCTCAGTGCAATAAGCATAGCTTTTCCATGATGATCATCCAAGTCATGGAAAAGAAGTTACTATGGTCTTGGAGTCTTTAGACTCAACAAGACATTCTTTATTATAGTGAGGTGGAATCACCAGCGATAGGTGTGTACTCACTTAGGTCGTTCCCGGAGGTTCAACTTCCGACAGGCCCTCTAAAGGTGACACTGGACATGGCTCAGATTCAGGTTTCTTATTTTCTGATTCTCCCAAAAGGAGAAGAGCATACTTCTTTAGCCCGTCTCTTTACCCAAACACGCTAAACAACCTTAATCACCGAGCTAGTTTCACTTCACCAAATCCACACGCTTTTGGGTTTCTGATTCTCTCAATGAGAGAAGAGCATAATCCCCTGATGAGTGAAAGTGCTAAAGATTCACTACCTTGCTCCACTCCCTAAGAGTTTTTCATATTAGTAAGATCATCAGGAGCCTGGATTTGTCCATGGTCATCACCTCCATGTAACAAAGAGCCAAATTCCCTACACACTACCGAAACTCCTAAGAATTTTAACGAAGCCCTAATTAGACTATGTGAATTGAAAAGCAGGAAAACAAACACAATGTTTTTTTAAATAAGATCTTTGACAAGCGTAAGTGTTTGTTTTCAAGTCTTTGTCATGCGTCCTGCAATCAAACCGTTAGTGTGTTTCAAGTTCTCTGACCGGCGTCCTGCAGAAACTGTTATGCTGTGAGAAAAAAAATAAAAAAATCAGAAGAACCAAAAGAACAAAAGTTGGAATCTATAAAAAAAAAAGATTAATTAAAAATCTAATTTAATCTAGTCAAAATTTAATCTAAAAATAATTAGTTAACAAAACTAAAATTAAACTAAATTAATCTAATACTAAACTAAAAAATTTAAAACAAAACTAATCTAAATTAATAAAATTAAAAATCTAATCTAAATTAAAAAAAAAAATTCCTCTTGGATCTAAAAAAAACTCCTGATTGCACGTTTCCCAAGAAAATAACTCAAAAGATAAAGGCTGAGTTCTGACAAATAAATCAGATACCTGGTAAAATTTTTGCAAAAAAATAGGTCTGATATCTGAGAAGAGGGCAGAACCAGCTTTCCAACGCCTATTTGTTTTCGAAAAATAGAGCCAGGATGCAAAAGTTACGCCTTCCGGAGTGAAAACAACAACTTCTGGCTTTGACAGGCGAAAAAGGTATCAAAATGGAAAAATCAGAAAAAAAATACCAGTACCACTGGAATGGCGTCGGAAGTAGCTTTTCGACAATATCTCGTTTTCGAAAAACGGAGACCATATGCTCAAGATATGACCATTTTACTAAATATGCTCATTTAGGCTTTAAACCAAAATTTTTATTAATTTAAAGATGAAAAAAATTAATAAAATATTTAGCTGAACCTTCATGCACAAAAATTGAGGTAGCACAGAAATCAAAATGGTACAGAAATCGATGTGTCCGTACGGATCCGTACGATTTTTTTCTAGCAATTGTTTTGAAATTTTTCAAAACACTAAAAAAATAATTTTCAGCAAACCCTATCATATTTTATATGAAAATAGGGGTTTTTAGGCCTTCTGAGCACATCTATGGAGTCTATTTTGCACTAGCATGCACTGCTCGAGAGATCAAAGTCGAAATTTCTTTAAAAATGATGAAAAACCACGGTGGGTGCCAAAATGTATAACTGAAAATATGTTATACTTCTGTGAATCCTTGCATGTAAGGATACTCAATAATGAGTCCGAGCAAATCAATTCATAGCTCTCCATTTGAGAAGAGCAGGGATTGATATTGTGGCCCTCAGATTGACCTAGTTACCTCTGCAAATACAGTCTCGGAACGAGAGATTCAAAGAGGAGAAGCAAGAATTCCAATCTCCATGAATCCTGTTCTTGCAATGCAACAATGAAAACTAATCTAAATGACTGTAAAATGCAATAAACAAAACTAATTTATTGAAATGAAAATTGATCTACATGCAATGCCATAAATAAATTACTTTGCAAATTAATCTACTATGAAGATTAAGCTAAAATGTAATATTAAACTATATGCTCTAAAACTAAGATGCTTATAAAATCAAACTAA
>VDFB02182861.1:0-13839 GCA_007258455.2 Sequoia sempervirens | reverse complement strand
GGGCATTCCCAAAGACCAGAGACGTGTTTTTTCCAAATTCAACAAATTTTGACATAATCGGGTTCGTGCTCACCATCAAGATTGCATCTGGTTCAATATCAAGAAAATCGAACACATGGGTAATGTTAGGTTCTTTATTATCTTTCCAACGATGTAATTTTTTTCACTTTCTAACAACGTTAAGCCTTTCATCCATAATTTCTTTTGTTTGTATGTCCGTTTTTCTTCAAAAAGCAGTGTTTGGTATTTTTTTCGCTATAAATTAACCGTTCATCAAAATTTGAAATAAATTACATTTTTAGAAACTAGACTCCATTCCACAAATTTAAAAAAAAATAAAAAAATAAAAATCTATTACTTTCAAAAAAATTTAGGAGGAGCACAGCCAAAATTCTGCTTTTTAGGAAGTGCCCACTTAGAAAATTAATAAAAAATCAAATATTCATTAAAAAATTATCAGAAAAAATCCAGTCCTTACTACATACTGTTATCTAACTTCTGACCTGAGTGATTTTAAAAATACTACAAAAAAGTCCACCGTGCTCGGGTCACACAAGACTTGCTATGTTATATTTTTCTAACAGAAACAACAGCAATTTGTGTGTCCCTCTTTTGAACCCCTTAATCTCAACCATTTTCAAAATAAATTAGTAGTTTAGAAAGTAGACTCGAGCACGCGGTCCTTGTTTTTGTTCCATCTAAAAATTTTGAGTGTAGCTATCCTCAATTTCACGTCCAAGGTCAGTATTTCCTGATTTCAGAAAAAAAGTGGCCACTTAAGCCCCTTTTTTGGGAACCATCTTGGTGCACTTACCCAGGTGTTGTACCTGCACTTTCTATAGATTCTATCAGCATTTATTTCCATTGATCATCATTTTTTGCTCATCACCGATGGTTTCCTTCACCAGCTGCTTCTACCTAAGCCCTGGTTTTAATGGCATTTTTTTTGGAAATTGCTCAGAAAATCGCAAGGAATCTATTTGTAACCTCTAATTTCAATTTTAGAAAGCTCTTTTTTTTTTTAATTGTAAAAATCACCGTGTGTTATAAATGGTTGATTTGAGCTTGTCACTTGTACAAATTGCAAAATTTCTTCATTGTAATTTGTTGGGGGTTGTAAATTGAGTTTTAATACATTCTGGGGGGTGAAAGGCACAATTTAAGTGCCACAATGTCTTCTTTCTTGTGGTGTTCATGGCAGATCTAAGGCAAATTGAACCACTCACTCCACACAATTATCACACATGGAAGCTAAAAATGACTCAATTGTTACAATATAAGGGTCTATGGCCAATGTTAAATGCAGAACAACCTGAATTCACAATCTTGAGATTATGAAAAATTTGTCCATAGATGTAAAATGGATGAAGCAAAAGGGCTCATTTGCTTACATGTATCTGATAACTCTTTCTTTCATATTTTAGAGTGTAAAACACCTAAGAATGTTTTGGATAAACTTGAAGAATTGTATGGTAAAATAAATCAGTTGAGAGTCTTGTAAATTCAAGCGGATCTACAAGCACTTCCTCTAGATGCATTTCCTTCAATTCAAGATTTCCTTGCACAATTCAAGTTGATTTTGTCACAATTGAAAGGATGTGAGCATGATATATCTAGTGATGAATGTATCTTCTTGATTCTTTCTAAGCTGAGAGTCCCTTATCAAGTGTTTTCTTCTACTTTCTATTCAACAATGGATACAATGGGGAAATATTATAAAATTCCTTCATTTGAGTTGTTTTGTGAGTGTCTTACTAGGGAGGAGGCCAAGTTGATTCAGTTGGATGCCCTACCTAGTTCTAAGTATTATGCTATATTAGCTCAATCATCCAAGGGTAAAGGAAAGAACAAGAAGCCTAAGACATAATCATCTTCAGGTAGTGAGACTCCATCCAAACTGAAGTAGAAGAACAATTAGAAGTCCACTCCATCTCCTTCTTCTTCTACCTTTGGAGATTCATCAAGTCCAAGTCCAAGAAAAAGAAAGGAAATCCTTGTTCATTTTATGGAAAAAATAGGAATGATGCGGCTCATTGTTTCAAGAGACTAGAGGCCTTAGAGGGAGCTATGAAGAAGCAAAACATTTCAGTGTCTAAGACTTCTTCAATGGGAAAAGGACAAGCTCTTTCAACATGCACCATTCATTCATCTTTAGATAGTTGGATTCTTGATTCAGGTGCTTCACATCACATGACCAATTCATGTGATCTTCTTGATTCCATTGTTCATACTTCTACTTCTCATATTACAGTTGGGAAATCTTCATAGATTCTAGTTTTGGGGATAGGCTACATTCATATGCTAGATGGGTGCATTGGGGATGTTCGTGTTCCTAATATTTTAGTGAATCTACTTTCCATATATCAAATTTTTCATTCTAGAGATGGGAAGTCAGTTGAGTTTACTCCATAGAATGTGAATATCAGAAAGTTGCAAGATCCTGAGAAGGTTGTTGCTACAAGGATAGTTAATCATGAGAACCATTTGTATCGATTTGATGGCTTTGAGTATTCATTGGGTTCATGTTTTTTTGCTCATGTTGATTCAATGAGAAAGCTTTGGCATGAAATATTTGGGAACTTGAACTATAGGTATCTTCAGTGGATGCAAGCACATAACTTAGTGGTTGGTCTTCCAAAGATCACTTGCATGGATGGTGTTTCTGAAGGTTGTGTTCTTGGCAAGCAACATCAAGATGCTTTTCCTAAGGGTCAACCTACATGTGCAACCACACCCCTTCAGTTGGTCCATAGTGATCTCATGTCATTCTCAACTCCTTTTTCAGGGGCTAAGTATGTGCTCATATTCATTGATGAATTTTCCCAATGAACATGGGTCTATTTTTTGAAGCTCAAGAGTGAAGTTCTCACCAACTTCAAGACCTTCAAAACATTTGTGGAAAAGCATTCAACTTTTTCTCTTCGACAGATACGCACAGACAATGGGGGGGAGTATGTCAATTAGGACTTTTAGGATTTTTGTAGTGAGGATGGTATTCTTCATCAACACATAGTTCCTTACACTCCTCAATAGAATGATGTGGCAGAGAGAAAGAGTAGGACTCTCAGGGAGATGGAAAATTGTACGATTCAGTCTAGGTACATGGCACTAACATTTTGGGCCAAAGTTGTCAATTGTGCCAACTATATTCAAAACCCTATGCCCCACAAGGTAGTGCAAAATATGACCCCTGAGGAGGCTTGGTATCATCACAAGGCTAATGTGTCCTTCAAATTATTTGATAATGAGGCTTGGGAATTCATTCCAATGGTCTACATAAATCAATGGAGAAGAAGAGTCAACAATACATCTTTGTTGGCTATTGTGAGGATGTGAAGGCATACAAATTGATTGATCCTGACACATGAGAGGTTCATTTCTAACGTGATGTTTAGTTTTTTGAGTCCTTCACCCAATTCGATCATCCCTCAAATTCTTCTTCATCACAACCAACTCAATCTTCTTCATTTGATGATGCTTTTCTACTTGAGGAATATTTTGATGATGGTCTTGATCTACCTCCTCATTCACCCACTAGGCCACGATGGGCTCGAGTTACTCTTGAAGAGGATAGTCCTCTTATTGGTGATCCATCAGACACTCACCACACTGATTCTCAAACTTCAAGAATTAGTCTTTTGAGTCATGTTGTTTCAAATGATCCTCAAAAGTTTTCAGATGCTTGAGGTATTCTAGAGTGGGATAGTGTTATGGCTGATGAGTATTCTTCCTTGATGAAGAATCATACTTGGGATCTTGTGCCTCTTCCTAAGGGAAGAAAGTTGCTTCGGTGCAAGTGGGTGTATTGTACCAAGTATGCATCAGATGGTTCCATTGAAAAGTACAAGGCTCATCTTGTTGCAAAGGGGTTTCCTCAAGTTGAAGGAATTGACTATTTTGAGACCTTTGCTCTTGTTGCCAAGATGAACTCTATTCACCTTGTCCTTGCTATAGTTGCATCATAGGGATGGTCAATGTATCAGATGGATGTGAAGAGTGCCTTCTTGCATGGGGATCTTCATGAGGAGATATATATGGAGTAGCCACCAGTTTTTTGCAGAACTCTTCACTTGTTTGTAGGCTTTGACATTCATTGTATGGTCTCAAATAGGATCCTTGGGCTTGGTATGAGAAGATAGATAGTTTCTTGCTTGCTTCCAACTACACTCACTTCCATTCTGATCCCACAATTTATACTCAATGACATGGAGAGGATTTCCTCATACTTCTGCTCTACATGGATTAATTGATTCTCACATTGAGTTCTACTTCCATGATTCAGAGTACACATCGATCATTAATGGAGAGGTTTGATATGACCAACCTTGGTATTTTGCATTACTTCCTTGGTCTTTAGGTTCATCAGACTTCTGAGGGGGTCTTCATTTTCTAGGAGAAGTATGCTCTTGATTTGCTTTAGAGGTTTGACATGGCTAATTTCAAGCCTTCCCCCACTCCATTCCAGTCAAGTGTTGTACTGTCTACCAATTGCACTACTCCTACAATTGATCCTACCTTGTATTGGTAGTTGGTTGGAAGTATTTTGTACTTGACACATAGTCATCCTAATATTTCCTTTGCAGTTGGACTTGTCTCTCACTTCTCATAAGAGCATCATGAGAGTCATTGGAAGGCCGCCAAATGTATCTTGTGATACATTTAGAGAACTACTCATTTCGACATTCATTACCTATTAGGTGCATCTCAAATTGTGGGATTCACTGACTCAAATTGAGCTGGTGATATCAATTATTGGAAGTCTAGCTTTGGATTTTTCTTTTTCCTTGGTTCTAGTTTGATTGCATGGTCATGCAAGAAGCAAACTACTATTGCATTATCATCAACAGAGGTTGAGTATTGAGGTGCAATTTTGGCTAGTCAAGAGGTTTTGTGGCTTCATTAGTTGATGACTGAGTTTGGATTCCCTTCCACTCAGCCTACTACTCTTTAGTGTGACAGTCAAAGTGTCATTCATATCTCTTGCAACCCAGTGGAGTATCAGCGTACTAAGAATATTGAGATCCACATGCACTTCATTAGATAGCTAATCTAGGATGGTGTTCTTAGCTTGGAGTATATGCCTATAGATCAACAGGTTGTAGGCATCTTCACTAATCCTATGGCATCGCCTCGTTATCTTTAGTTGTGATCAATGCTTGGGGTGAGGGAAGTTTTCCTTGGGGGGTCTTGATGAGTCCTCCTTCCTTCTTCAGTTTTTAGTTTTCTTTCATATTTTTCTCTTTTTCGGAGAGGATTTTTCTCCCATAGGGTTTTCTTCTTTTCTCCACTTCTAATCTAGTTTTTTTGTTAAATTGTACATGGGTACCTCATTAGGCCTTGTTGTCGGGACCCATATTTTGCATCTTTTGCATTTTTTATATTAGTTTGTTCCTCCCTAAGTTGCACTTAAGGGGGGGTGTTGGTGCACGAATAAGTCTTGTACCTATTTTATTCCTTTACTAGGGACTTAGGGTACTTAATTCACATGACAAGTGTACTTAGGATATTAGTTGTCTTATCTAGATAAGTATTAGTTGTCTTATCTCGACTTTACAATTTCCTAGGTAGTTATGAGTTAGTTGTCTCATGTGATAGGATTAAGACACTTCTTATGATCTTGTCTTATCCTATCTCTCATCCTTTCCCTTACAAGTAAGGCATCTCTAGCATATTTTGCATTGCATTGTATTGTATTGCATAGTATATTGATCATTGTATCACATTGCAATTCTTGTTTGGTGGAATAGCATCTTCCATTTTTGCTTCTCTCTATCTCTTGTGGAGGTTATTTGGTGTTGCAAATTGAAGATATTGGGTTGGTCACTTCAAAAATTGCAACCTTGGGCATATGCGTCCCAATACAACACTTTTTCTAGTTTTCAAAACATCTAGATGAGTCACTGAGAGATTCATGTTTCTCCTAAAAAATCCTAGATTGGGACTAAATCACCCAGTCTTGTGTGTGAGTCCTAGTGAGCTTCAAACATTAGAGTTTTAGGGTTTTTGAGCTTGTTTTGACCACATCTTTCTTCCAAGTACCTTTTTGTATCTTGTTGTTTAGTTATTTGAATTTATGTTTCATTTTCTAGGTCATTTAGTTAGATTTGCATAGTACTTTCATATCTTTAGTTCTAAGAACTTGCTTAGTGGTGAACCCCCTTTTAGTCTTTAATCACACCCAAGGATACCTTATAGTAGATCTCTTTCCCTAACTCAATCACTAGGTTGAGATCTTTAGGGTTTCCTTGAATAAACTAGAGAGAAATAGGCACTTATTCGTTGTTCCATCTCCTAAAAGGTGGAACTCCTATTTCCATGTGTTCAATTTTGTTGGAGCTTAATGGAGTGGTAAAAGAAGGGGTTTTCACTACAAAAATACAAAGGGTCATACCTGATAAGCCACACCCCATTCTTTGCAAATAACATTGGTTCCAAATCGTATGTGATTTTGATGGAGAAAAGACCCATAAAATGTGGAAGCTCAACCAAATCTTTTAAACGAGGAGAATCTAAGGTTAGAATGAGTAGGTCTATGCTTTGATGAAACTAGTGATAATCGATGTACAGTACATGCACCCTTTCTGACTTGCTTGCGACAACATAATATTCTAGCCTACATGAGTTTCTCAGTACACCTCTAGTTGACCTCTATGTTGTGGATAATGTAACAAGGGAAATAGTGCTATAATTGATATTAGAGCCTTATAGATCATCTAAATCTAGGTAAAATTATAATCCACGGAGAGTATACATTTTGATTTCTGAAACAAATGAGTTTAGTTTGCTTCCCCGTTAATTGTGTTTATGACTATTATCATACCACGATATCAATTAGCTTCTAAGATGGAAATATTTCTTATCATCTATATAGTCCTATCTTCGTTACCATTATCTATTTTCATTAGTGGTGGTTATTTTTTGAAGGTTCTTCAAACTACATTATGTCAAATATTTTTGCATTGTTGTAGTATTTGATAGGATAGTGGCTTGGTTGTATTATATCTGCATATTTTCTTTATTCATTTTGTCTTCTACCATGAGTTGTATTTGAGTATTTTTTCCACTCTATCAACATTTGACTCACTTGCATGTAAATCCTCTAATTCACATCTACTTCATACATATTGTTTATCCTTTTCATAACAACAATCATACATTTTATGATATGCATCGTTCACTTTTATTTTTCAATGTGTAGGCACAAAATAGCTATAAAATACATTTTTTAAGCTCCTTATCTAGAAGAAAAGTCAATCGGTGAGTGTTGCTATTTAGATGAGATTCAAGTCTTCATTCAATGCTATTGTAGTAGCATTATGCAAGATGACTAGGTTTATTGATTAACTTGCTTCATTTTTTTTCAATTTCTTAACTAAATTTTGTTTGGGATCTCATTGCAGGTTAATGGAATTGCACTGATATTTATATATAGTTGACATTAAATCTATTAAGAAAGTGCATATCTCTCACAAAGACCCAGATAGTTAATATCTCCACATTTAAGCCTATCCTAGTGTGCTGAATTTTCTGCTCCTATTAGATTTTCTTCCAATTCAAGATACAACACCAAGAATTTAGATTAATGCTACAATGATGATATTGTGCCTAACTTAACTACATGCAATACAAATAATTTTACACTTTTGCTGGAAATTTTGTTAGATTGAAAAAAAATTCGATAAAAAAAGAAACCTTAACATTTTCAATTACATATATTATTCTGTAGGCATGTTCCTTTCACCTTCTCTTGATGCAAGTGTTAGTTATGGCGAAGGCGTTCCCTCAATGAAGCTTTCCAGATGTATTTTCTCTATCAATGGTTAAAACTACAAAGAAAGGATGCAAGACCATCAAAGAGATCTTGATCATTCATTTGTGCATTTACTATGGATGGGAGTTGGTGTACCCTCTGTGTTGCATTTACTCTCGTTTGTTTCCTTCTGCTTGATGCATTTACTATGGATAGGAGCTGGTGCCAAAAATATTTTCCTTGTTGATGCATTTTGATTGTTGATAGAAAGAGAGAATTGAGAGAATTTCTATAGAATCTTGAGGTAAGTGATTTTCCCTGGTTTCATCATGTACATGCCCAAGTCAATTTCTCTTAGCCTCTACACAACCTCTCAAATTTTCTTCAATTTTTTTAACTCTAAATTAATTCTTTTTCTCTTTACCAAGATCAATATTTGTAAATCTTCACTCTTACCTTTGATTCCCATTTCTTCATCAAAATCTACGCTGCAAAAGAGAAAGTGGAGGAGGAGCATTTGGGTTTTGGATAATTGCAAGGCGGAAAAAATGTCATGGTTTTGGTGTTGTTAGAAATGGGAGAAGAGCAAGAATGGATAATCAGAGGTGGTCGAAAATGGAGCCAAAGTGCATACAGCCACTGAACCATTAGAAATAATTCCCACCACTACATCTACATTGAAGGCGGGAAAAGGCCCCTCCCGGGGCCCTGTTCTCTTTGAGCTTTTTACTTCTCAAGGTTGTACCACTTCTCCTTTCGCCGATCTACTTATTTCCAAATTGGGGTGCGGTGATATGTAAGGATTGGAGGTGGAAGTGCCTATTGTTGTTTTGAGATTATCTAGGATGGAAGGATCCCTTTGCCAAAAACCTCTCAAAGGTGATCTAGAGAGCCTATAGTCAAGTACTACATTAGGACATCATTTATATGACACATGTTGTGGTGCAAGGTGTGGCTTAGTGTTTGATTTCCAATGTCGATTTAGTTCTCTCTCTTGCTCGATCTGTGCCTCACTTTATAGCTTCTGACATTCAGGTGGGTCTTTGCATATTAATCTTTATTTTATACTTTCTAAGGAAACTTAAAGTGTACAACTCATCTAGAAAAGTTGATATATTTGAAAATCATAACATTTCAAAATAAGATTCAAATTATCTAAGCCCATGCTTTTATCCAAGATGGTAGCCATTTATTCTTTCCATTTGGTTTAATCCATTTGGTTTCCCATGATTTATTATTGGGGATGATTAGGGTCCAACTAAAGCAACATCTTCAAATTCAAAAAAGGGTGATAATACCCAAATTGCTTTTCCTATATAATAATGGCATTCTGTTTCTTTTCAAATTAATCTTATCTCGATGAGTTATAATTTTAAATGGTTATTTCTTACAAATTTCTTCCATGGTGATCTAACTACCAAGAATTTTAGTTGTGAATTCTTGTCATGCAAGGAATTTGATGACAATTATTAGTTATTCTTGATATTTTTGGAGATTGGTTATAATTTATGTCATATTCATCTTGTTTTCATGAGAATTTGGTTCAATATTTATTACACTAACTATTAAGGAATAAGATTGTCTAGAAAAGTTAAAAGATGTTTCTAGAAGAACTAGAATCTTCTAGAAGAGCTAGAATCTTCTAGAAGATAGAAGCAACTAGAAGATATTCAAGGAAAAGAACATTCTAGTTTTAGAGTTCTCTAGAATATTACAAGTTTCTAGATCTTAAAGGCACCAACTATAAATATGAGGTTGTCCATTGTGAATAGCACTACTATTGAGGTAAGTTGTTGGATTGTATGTAAGCAAGTTAGATCAATATAATTTCTTTCAACCATTTCATAGTTGTTTTATGCTTGAGTTTTTCCCTTTTTGCTACTATTATTTTATTATTTGGGCCTATTATTACATGGTATCAGAGCTAGAAATATTCTTGAAAAGAAGAAAATATGTGAGTTTTTCTTTCGCTTCTAGGGTTTTGGACCTAAAAGGAGAAAGACCAATTTTTCAACCTTTCACTCAAGAACAAACCCTTGAGATTTCAATGCAAAGGAGATTGAAATCTAGCAAAGGGAAGGTTCTAGGGATTGAATGATGTATAATGAGGGGTTCACCACCAAGTATAAACTTGGAAAAGATAATGAATTACAAAACACAATGTGATGTGCAAAATGACCTAAAAATGCAAATGAAACAAAACTGAAAGTTGTAAAACTAAAAGTGTGCACCTAGAAACTTGTAGAGACTTGGATGGAGACTATAAATGTTGTTGATTCTAAAATTTTGGCCCACTGGGACTCATTCGCCAATTTTGGTGAATCAATCCCAAATCAGCGTTTTTGCATAGGAACATGTTTCTCGAAAAAGGGTATCCAAAAATGCCAAAATCTCAAAATTGACCAAAAATGGGACTCATTCGCCACTAGTGGAAAATGAGTCTATTTTGGCTTTTCTGGAAATTCAAAGTTTTGATCTGCACTTCTCGGTCTGCTATCTTTGTTCCTCTAGGTTTCCGAGATCCAAAACTCTGATTACGGGGCTATAGGTGAATTTTTGTGAAGATGATGACCTAGCAATTGGGGAGACAACTTCAACAACCTTGTACCGTATCCTTTGATGATCTCCAAGTCTTCAAAACACCTAGATCTACAATCACACAAAGAAAGAGAGAGAGAGAGAAAATGTTGATTGTTAGGGAATACGGGTTTACCTTAGTTAAACCCCTTTTAGGTAATTAAACCAAATGATGAAATAAGATGAAGCATGAATATGAATTAATGCAATTAAAACCTTCCCATTATGATGGATCTTGAGTTGCTACAATAATTGATGAAGAATCTTTCTCTTGAATGCCTTAGAATTGATCAAGTGAAAGCTATCTTGATGACCTTGGAATAC
Organism: Sequoia sempervirens; assembly: GCA_007258455.2. Lineage (NCBI taxonomy): Eukaryota > Viridiplantae > Streptophyta > Pinopsida > Cupressales > Cupressaceae > Sequoia > Sequoia sempervirens. Next base: position 3,188 of record VDFB02182861.1, on the reverse strand, counting down.
TTTACCCTTACTTGATTGACTTGATAACATGTAGGCTTATGTTTCTTGTGATTTCTTATGTCAAATGAGGATTTCAAGGCTTTCTTATATAGGAAATCCACTCACATGACTGTTAATTTGATCCCCAAGGCCGACATTGAAAAAATTTGAATTAAAAACCCATTTTTCCCACTCAAAGCCTTAAAAATAGCAAAAATGGGACTCATTCACCCAATGTGGTGAATGGGTCCCACAGGGGCTATGTTTCATGCTAGAGTGTCAAGGAGTGAATATTTTAAGCTTTTATGTTGATTTTGTCGAGTCTTTGATCAAAATATACCTTGGGATGCACAATATGAGGTCATAGGGGCCTATTAATGATGATATAAAGGTCATAAATGCAAGAGGGCCCAAGATCCAATGTGAAAGTGTAAATAAATACACTTTACAACACTAAATTAAGGAAAAATTGACTCTATTTAGCTTAGAAGGACCCTAAATTACATGTGAATATGTAAAACACATTACCACACTAGATCAGGTCCACTTGATTTACAAGCCTCCCAAATTTAATGTGAAAATCCAAATAAATATATTTTATAACATTAAATTAGGACAAAGTTAGGTTAATTTAGCTTAAAATGGGCCCAAGACATAATGTGGATGTGTAAAACACCTTACAACACTAGACCAAGGTGACCTTAAATCCAATTTATCATTAATTATTCGCATATCAAGTAAGGTACATGTTTTTATACACTACATTTATCCCCCACTTTAGTGGGAGGATGAACTTGCTTCGAACTCACACTAAAGTAGACATTCAAGAGGGGTCCAATCATACCAATGTGGATGGTCTAGGATAAAAAAGATGAAGGAGGCAATCAAGCCCCCAGGATCCAAGATCCTAAGTCAAATTGGCATAAGCACAAAAGGACACTCACAAGGTGAATGATATGTAGCAAAATAAGATACGCCATCATGTAATGACAATAATTAGAAAGAGGAACAAAAATAAGTAAAAATATAAAGGTGGATCAAGCTTCAACCATTTCTCCAACACAATGTGGATCAGATCTAGGTTGTTTGTCCAAAAAAAGAATACTCACTCTGAGGCAATGGAACTCTTGGCTTTCCATTGGGTGAGAAGTCCTAAAAGGTGAGAAACATTCATAGTTGGTATGCGCTCTCACACACGCAAGTGGCTATGGGGAAATTCATGCCTCAAATTGGGCTTCCCACTCAAACCATGCCAAAGTTATACCTCTTGATAACTTTAATAAGGCACCACAAAAAAATGATCTTCAAGCTTCATGAGACAAGCAAAAATTTGTATGCTTTGAGCTCATGAAAAAATAGGATGGTGCTACAAGCATGCAAGCTGTGTTATATGCAAGGTGGCCATATAAAAATTGTTTTAAATGCAAAATAATGTAAGGAATGTTTTAAGGGATTTTGCTTAATTCATGTAAGGTCTCTTCTTAGGGAACATCATGCCTAATATCTCTAAGAGAGGACAAGTCAAAGAAATATCACACTCTTGGAGGAAATCAAGCCCAATGACACCACCAAGAAAATGATGCATCACAAGAAGAAATAAAATTGCGCAATGAAACATGATGAGTGTCGATGTATTCCCCCACTTTAAAGCGGTTGCTAACACCATTACTGTGAGAAATTGCTTCAAAGTAGAAGAATAGATGAGAGATTATTCGGAAAACTCTATACCAAGTAATATGTTTCCGAGTGATCCCACAAAAGTGGTTTACAATTTTTGGCCAAACTGGACACTGATTCATTTATTTTTAACTAAATCTTCACATTCGAGCACCTATGGCAGTTAAACTGTGAGGAATTTGAAGATGATGCAAACTAGAGTCTTGTCACATTTTCTCTGTAGATTCTAAAAATATTTTTTTCAAAATTTTTAGAATCAGATTGCACTTCTTTTTCCATCTCCCACGAAAATTAGTTTTTTTCAAAAAACAACATTTTTAAAAAGTGACGCACACCGTATAACGCATAACTTTCTTTCCTTGAAAGATAAAATTCCAATTCTTTCAAATTTAGATTTGTAACTCTGATATCTAGTGCTTCCACTTGGTTAGATTGTTTTTTATTGAATATTTTTTCTTTACTCAAGTTTCAAATTCAAATCAATTACAATTCATACACAACGCGACCGTATAACGCATAACTTTTATTGTATGTATTGAATTTTTTTATTTTTTTATTTTGGATCAAGGACTCCAATATCTGGTGCACTCATATTTTTTAAATTTTTTTTTGATAATCTTCTATTTTTCCACATGTGTAGAATAAAGAGTTTTGTTTTCGGGGAAAAACCTATATTTAATAAAACTTAAAAACCAAATAGATAATATAATCAAAACATATTAAAATTATATTCGTTGGATAGCTCATTTTGAGGGCAACCTGATACTAGTTGGGTTTTTGAGATTTCCTCCATTTTCATTCTCAAATCGAGCTTCAAAGTGCAAAATTCTGAGCAATTTTGGTGCCTGAGAGCATGTGGGTGAAAATAAGTGGGTTCGGACAATTGTTCGGTTGAACAAAAAAACAATGTTCTGTTGAATGTGGGTTCGACCAAACCAATTTAACATACAATAAAAAATAGATTTGAATGGGGTTCGGTCAAACATTCTAAAGATGTTCGGTCGAACCCCCTCTATTAAAAATTAATTTTTAATATTAATATAAATATAAATTATATTCCTTTTAAATTATGACTTGAGAGAGAGATATGGAGGGAGTGGGAGAGAAAGGGAGAATTGGGGTAGGAGGGAGATACTTGAGAGAGAGAGAGGGGGGAGTGGGAGAGAGATAAAGGGTATGGGGTATAAGGGTTTAGTGTTTACGGGTTAAGGGTAGAGGGGAGAGAGGGAGAGGAGGTAGGAGGGAGAGACTTGAGAGAGAGAAGGGGGGGGAGTGGGAGAGAGATAAAGGGTAGGGGGTCCTAGGGTTGAAGGATTAAAGGTAGAGGAGCTCGAGAGGGAGAGTGGGTAGGAGGGAGAGACTTTCAAAAGATAGAGGGGGGGAGTGGGAGAGAGATAGAGGGAAGGGAGTAGAAGGGTTTAGAGTTTAATGGTTAAGGGTAGAGGGGAGAGAGGGAGAGGGGGTAGGAGGGAGAGACTTGAGAGAGAGGGGGGAGTGGGAGAGAGATAAAGGGTAGGGTTTAAGGGTTTAGG
>VDFB02182860.1:0-17170 GCA_007258455.2 Sequoia sempervirens | reverse complement strand
GGAGGATGTTTTGAATGCCTTGTTGACTATCAAGCATTGATTGGTTATACCTCTCCGTTTTTTGGCCTGAGATGTTTGAAACTTCTAAAGTGCATCCTAGCAAGGTTTCCGTATGTCAGGTGTGAACAAGAATACTCCTATCTATTTGTTGAGTCAAAGTCCATCACACTAAGTACAACGCCATCCTGGTCCTTCATACCTTGATGCATCAGACTTAGGCGTGTTATCAAACATAAAGTAAGTGACCCTTTGAAAATCCCAATCCTTGATAAGCAAATCATCCATCTATCATCATCATTTATCATCATCATTTCTCACCATCATCTCTCATAATTTTGGCTTGTTGGATCCTCTTATCATCATCTAATTTCTTCATTTTCCACACTAACATCACAACATGAATAGTTAATCATCATCACCAATTCATCCATCATGCATCCATCATGCATCTATCGTGCATCCATATTATCACCATAATATAGATATGTTAGTCTAATCAACTCATAAATCATCACATTCTCATAAATCATCACATTCACATAAATCACACATTTGCATAATCATAGCACATCACATCATCAATCTCATCCATCTCGCATCATATAATCATTTAAGTTGTTTAGGATAATATAGATTTGTTATTCTAAGCATCTTGAAATCATCTCATTTGCATCATCATCCGTAATCATCCATTTTGAACCTCTTTATCGTGAGATCGACCCTCAAATCGAATATTTTCGCTCGATCTCTTGAGGGGGCAATGTACCAATGTACTTCTTTCCGCTGGGGCATCCGAAAAATTAGAATTTTTTTGATTTCAATCGCGACAAGTTTATTCTTTGAATCAACGCAACAAGTACATTGCTTCAAAGAGGGGAAAAATGTAGACATGCAAAGTTAACATTATGCATTTGATCAGATTCAATCAAATTAGATGTCGCATTAGGACCATTCATCAATTAATCAGGTGCACTTTCATCCATTCATTAAATAATTTCATCTCCTAGGATCATTTATTTAAAATCAAATAAACATTATCATCAGCCTTTTAATAAATCAAACATCATCACTTTAATTAAATAGATCAAACATTTATTTAATTAAATCCATATTTCATCCTTTTCTGATTTAAATAAATCAAATATTTAAATCCTAAAGGTCAACTCACCTAATCAACATTAAATCAGCATAATCATCATCTATTTAATCTAACCCTGATTAAATGTTAATCCCATCCACTTGCATTCTCTAGATATCTCCACTTGCACAATAAATCAATTTTATTGATTTATTAAAAACCTCATTTTCCCTCAACATGACAAGTCAAACATGGCATTTATTGCTGTTTTTCTTGTCCCCCTCTCAAAATTTATTGCAAATTTGAATTCAAATTCTCCCTCTCATGGGCACTCTTCCCAAATCTTGCACAACCATTGACCACTCACCATTTGACAAGTGTCATTTTCTCATTGGAGGATCTTTAGTCCCACATTCACCATCTTGGCCAATCTCTCATCAAGAAAATCTATAAAATAGGGCCTTCATTCTCATTCATGGATCCAGAATTTTATGCAAGGTTACTCTCTTGGTTTGAGAAATAATCTTGTTTTCATCTCCATTGCACTTCATCATTTTAGCTATTAATCAAGGATTGGGAAAGGGTCACTAGCACATGTGACACCAATCCACTATGAAATAGGTAATTTGTTGAGTGTTTACATTATGCTTGTGGTTTTCTTTTATCTTTTGTTGCATTTTGGAACATTTGCAAAGTATTTCATAGGGTCATGCTTGAGGAATTTGTGATTTACTAACCTTGTATGAAGCTTAGTCTTTTGCAGATTTTAAAAACATGCACCACACATGGTCTATTCTTTCTTCTAAAAATGATATTGCATTTGAGGCAGTGAATTATTTTAAAATTCTTCTTTCTTCAGATGCCCCTTACAATTCTCATGGGGAGAATGAGATACTTGACAATATCTCAGAACTTATAAATGTGGATCATAATAGTATGCTAATATCTAAGTTCACTCTTGAGGAGATCATTAAAGTTGTCTTTTCTATGGAACCTGAGAAAGCTCTAGGTCCAGATGGATTTACAATTATTTTCTTTCAAAAAATTTGGGATATTGTGGGTATTGATGTATTTCTTGCCTTACAGGAATCGAGAAGATACATAAATGTATTAAAGTATTTCAATTCCACTTTCATTGCTCTCATCCCCAAGATTTATGCTCCTTCCTCTTTTCATGATTTCAGGCCTATAGCTCTTTGTAACTCAATTTATAAGATCTTCACAAAAGCTATAGCTTCTAGATTGGAAAAGGTCTTACCTCTTATCATCTCAAAGGAACAAGGTGGTTTAATTCCTGGGAAGGATACTCCTGAGGGTTCCATTGTGGCTCATGGATTTTTGCATTCAGTCTCATTTGAAAAAACACCAGCTATGATTCTCAAATTCGCCATGTTAAAAGCATATGACAAAGTCAATTGGGACTTTTTATTGAAGATCTTGAGAAAATTTTGTTTTTCACAAGCTTAGTGTAAATGGATTCACTCGTGCTTCTCAGGAGCAATATTTTCAATTCTGATCGATGGTTCTCCTCATGGCTTCTTTTATTCTTGTCAAGGTGTGAGACAAGGGGACCCTCTTTCTCCTTATTCATCCTTTTACTAGAAGGCTTAAGTAGATCAATCATTTCAATGTGAAATGCAAGGATTTGGAAAGGTATTTCTATTCGGTCCTTTCCTTCCCCAATCACACATTCACTTTTTTCTAATGACACTCTATTGTTGGGTCAAGCCACCATGGTTGAGGCTGAGGTTATGAAAAAAATTATTTCAGCTTACTATTCATATTCTAGTCAAATCTGTAATACTGCAAAGTCAAAGATATTTTATTTCTAAATGTTGACCCTTTAATTGAAAGACAACTTCTTATGTTTTGAGTTTTTTAACACGATTCCCTTCCATGTAAATACTTAGGAATTGCATGCTTTTTGGGACAACTTGATTTCTTTAGTTTCTAACAGAATTTCTCTTTGGATAGCCAAATGGCTTTACTTTGCGGGAAAACTTACGATGATTAAATTTTTTTTAGTGCTCTTCCATTTTATTTAATGTCGGTCTTGAGTTTTCCAAAGAGAAAGGCTTACTTCTTCAAAAATTCCTAAGAGACTTTCTTTAGATGAAAATCATGACAACTAAAAAGAATCTATCACTAGTTGCTTGGGATTCCATTTGTGAACCTGTATCACTAGGTGGTGCTAGTTTGAGAAATTTATTTCTTCAAAACAAAGCTCTAGGAGAAAAATTGGCATGGAAAATATACTCCAAGCCTGAAACTAAATGGTGTACATTAATGAGGCATAAATACTTGGACTCTCTTGATAGAGAAAGAATCTTCACCCAAAGGCAGCTTCCAAAAGGTTCTAAGATATGAAATTTCATTTCTTCCTGTAGATCAGTTCTCCTTCCTCACCTTTCTTAGGTGATTAATAGTGGAGATGAGGCCCTTTTTCTTGAATGATGCCTGGAATGGTCATAAACCTCTTCGTCAACTTGGGGATTTGAATTAGATTCAATTAAAATTAAAATCTTCTTGGGGCCACAAAGTTAGAGATTATATTGAAATTGATCCCTCTAACCCTTGTACATGCAAATGGAAATATTTTAACTTCCTCCAGGTACCATCATGGATCAAAGTTTCCTTAAAATCAGAATTAGATAAGAGACATGTTTTTTTGTCAAATAAATAGGATGAAATTATTTGGATAAAATCTAAATCTGGGGAATAAAATGTCAAAGATGGATATGCATATCTTGTCAATGTTAATCATAGAATGTCCATTCCTTTGAAAATTTGTTGGGACCCTCATGTTCTTCCAAAGGCAGGTTCTTTTGCATGGTTAGCAATCAAATATAGAATCTTAACTGGTACGAGACTTGATAGATTGGGCATCATTGATCTATTTCCTTGTGTAATGTGTGGGAAAATGTTTGAATCTACTGATCATCTTCTTCCATCATGTGATTTTGCTGAAATTTGTTGGTATTTCCTTCTTAATTAGCTTGGTTGGTCAAGTCCTTTGCTTCACTCTTTGTATCTTCATTTTCTATCTTGACCATCTTTTTCCTATTCTTCAATATTCTCTCCTATTTGGGATATAAGTCCCTCCATCATAATATGGAACATTTGGCTGGAAAGAAATTGTAGACATGTGAAATTAGCATTGTGCACTTAAATAGCATCACATTCATAATTCAAATTCACACTCATCCATTCATCAGGTAAATTAGGTTCATTTAATTCAATCTCCTAAGGTCATTCACTTAAATTGAATAAATTAACTTTATTTAATTTAAGCCTATCATTCCCTCTTTGATTAAATAAATCAAACCTTTATTTAATTAAATCTCAAATCACCTTTCATCTCCCTTTGATTTAATTTAAATCCCTAAATCTAAGTCAAATGGTTCAAAGCATCTAATCATCATCTTAACTAAGCTATTCCTGATTAATCTAATCCAACCACCCATCAGATCCTCTAGCTTTTCCCACTTGCACCAATAAAGCATTTTAATTCATTTATAAATCCTCATTTTCCATCTACGTGGCATAAAAATGGAATATTCCCTCAAGTTTGAATTCAAAAAATGGTTGACATGTACATCCAACATGGAAATAACTTCTCTCTTACATTTCCCCACTTAGCATTTAACTCTCAAATTCAAATTTGAAATCTCCCCCTCTTTGGCACATTCACCAAAATGTGCTCATTCCTCAACCTATCACAATGTGACAAGTGGCTTCATCTCATTGGTCAAATCATTATCCCACATTCCTCTATTTTGAGCTCTCTTCCAATTTGAAAATCTATAAATGAAAGCTTCATCCTTCATCAAATCATCCACAATCTCATGTAAAGTCACTCTCTTCAATTGAGAACTGATTTTTCCCACCTCATATCATCTTCAAAGCAGTTTCATATCAACATATCATGGAGTTTAGCAAGGATTGGGAAAGGGATTCTTTCCATAGAAGCACCAATCCACTATGAGATAAATTTGGATTCATGTTGTTTATATGCTTATTTAGTTTTTCTTATTGTTTTAATTTTTCATTTAGCATATCTAACATGATGCAATATTTCATAGGGATATTAGATTTGTTGTGTTTTTCTTAACTTATTCTTGTCAAGGCTGACATGTGACGAATACTGACATGATGGGATATTTCATAGGAATCTACAAGCCAATGCTAACATGTGGCAAATACTAATGGAATGAATCAAGTATCACAGAAGATTCTATAACAGGGACCACAAGAACCATAGATGTATGGGGATAACTGGAACCATAAGAATCTAACAATGTCGCTATAGAAGTCGATGTAGGCGAAGGAAGAGCAATCACATTTGAAAAAGGCAAGGCTAATGCAACTTTATTGAAGTTGTCATCAAATAGAAGACCGATGTCCTCAATGTGTGATTCCATGTTAGCAATGCGGGACTCTACGAAAAGACATGAAATGTCGGGTAGATATGCATCCCAATGAGCAATGCTAGGAAGACTAATATCATGTTGGAAAGAAGTGTTGGAAGCTCTTGAAGAAACAACTCTGAAATCCGATGAAGCAACAGGAAGAGGTAGAGGGATGATGATTTCCTCTATGTCAACTGGACGCTCTACATCTGAATCATGATGTGGGAGGTGAGTTTATATCATAGAAGGATCATGCGGGAAGGGAGAAACATTGGAATATCCATTTATTTCCCAAATTTTGATCCATAATGCATGTGGACATTCAATATCCATGATGAAATACAAAGAGTCATCTTGAATATGTAAACAAATTAATCCACAAATATGATCATGAATATTAAACCATTTATCCTTCTAAGATTGTTTACATGGTTCAAGGATAAGTCCATACAGATATCACATGAGATTATGGAACCTGAGATGTTTTAGGATTCATTCACACCAAGAATTATTGTTTCTTGGTTTAGGTTGATTATAGAAGAGTGGGTTTCATATCCCATGATTACAAATAATTTAATTCCTTAAGACAATAGAAAATCAATAGATTAAGAACCTCTAGATTTGGCACTTTATAATTTAGTGCATTTTACAATCATATGATCTTCCTTTTTGCCAATTGTGACAAAACTAAAAAAAAGACCCCTGCTTTGCAAATTTTTAAATGATCAATCCCTTATAACTTCCCCTTTGTCACATTCATTTCAAAAGAAAAAATTCATTCTTCTTTTGCAAATTTTTTAACTATGACAAGAAAAAACCCCTTTTTGCAAATTGATTGCAAAAAAAATTTGACTCCCCCCTTGTTCAAACTTTGTGATAACCAAGTTTGACTGTTACCATAATCCTTAGTACGAAGTTGAAGTAAAAATTATAATTACAAGTAAATTCTTTAATTGCAAACATAAATTGTAACTTGAGAGATATGTGGGAGGTCTTTTACCAGGTCAAATGGAAACAAAAAATAGAGTTCTATTACAATTAGAACTCATAATGGGAGGAGAGAATAAAAGAAGTATGGGAGATGACGAGCTTGGTGTGAGATAGATGACCGAAATGGTTTATAAGTCGCTGCCTTGTTCCATTGAACGCACATCAAGGCGAGCTTTCCCTTCACCAAGCTACCAAGAACTCCATGCGGGATGTAGGGCCAAATGGTCTCCAAATCAAGTGGGAATGGTCAAAGCTTCCGCTCACAAAGGAAAACATGGATTTCCGTCCAATTTTTCGCTCTGTCCCTCCAATTTCTCTTCACAGCAGAGTAATCATAGCAAAGACCTGATTTTTTCAAGCAACAGTGGAGGGTAGGAATATGGAAAAAGCGTAGCAATGGAGCGCAAAAGGGAGGAATAGTTGTAGGATTCTTTAGGAATTCACATGCCTAGCAAGTTCCCAACAATCTTGGCATGGTCCTACCATGCGATTCACCATATTGGTTGCTTGGTATTGATGCCCGCTCTGCCGAACGAGGGTTGAAAACACCTCACCTGATAATGGAATCGTAATTCAAATCACCTCGCCTAAGAATGGAACCATGTGAGGCTTGGATAAAACTTCGACGTTGCCCCCAATATGAAATGGATGGAGTGCAGATTGTCTTCACTTGCATATCGAAATCCATATAACTGCAACCTTTGGTGAGGAATTTGTGCCACTGAATTACCTTTGGCAGGCCGCATTGTGCTTAGAGGGGTGGGAGTTTCCTTTAATAGGTCATTCCCTGCTTAGAGGGCTGCATTATAAGACACAAACCGCCACACACAACATAGAGAATGCCACACACATCACAAAGATTCACACCAAACTGTCAAATGCCAAAACGCAATAGGGGTGGGGTTGATTTGATGAAGTAGCCACAAACTCTGATGATTTGCAAAAAAATATGCCTCTGTACGCAGCGGTGTCACAAAATTTTTGAGCAGAGATACGCCATAGGGGTGGATTGATTCTTTCTTCCTATGTGCAGGTTGACTCCAAACAGCCTCTCAAATTGCTTTAGAAATGCCTAACAATCACCCTACAATTACACACAATGGAAAAAAACTGAATACAACATATTCGTTCTAACTTTTGCTTCCACTATCTCTCCATAAGCTCTGATACCATGAAAGAACCATGAAAGACACAAATTTTGAACAAGCATAGTGGAGATAGAATGTGTAAACTAAACCCCATATTATTAGACAGACAAGGGTCTCCTTATAAAGGAGAAATATCTAAGAGCTGGTCAAAATATCAAGAAAATATCAGGAGGGTAAAATATTAGGTAAATATCTAGAAAGTATCTAGGCTATGTCAATGAGTCATACAAAAAGAATGCCTAAGTAGGCTTAGGTCAAACTATGTGTATAAAAACATTTAATGAATACACTAAAAATTCCAATCAACAAAAGAAACTTTTATATCTTGGAATGATTGGGATTTGGTTGTTTCCCCTACATTTGGTGCTTTGGGGGGAGTAGTCACTCAGTGGAATAAAATCTATATAAAATTTGACTCATTAGAAGTTAAGGAAAAATGGATAAAGGCTTTTGCTAGATGCTTAAAAACAAACCTGCATTTCATAATTTACAATGTTTATGGTCCTCGCTCATTGGCTGGAAAAATACAAGTTTGGAGACAAATTTCTGCAAGTTTTGAGAACAATGCACTGATCCTTAAAATTATAGTGGGTTATTTCAATGTGATCAAAACCTCTTCAGAAAAAATGGGCGGTATAACTTCCCCCATCTGCTTTGTTAGAAGACTTTATTAACTTCATCTTATCAAATAATTTATATGACTACGGGCTATCAAAAATGGAATGTATACTTGGAAAAATAGGTGTAAGGATGTTTTCTAAATTGTAGAAAAACTTGACTGTCTTTTTGTCTAAAAAAATTGGTTGGAAACACCTTGGGATTACCTTGGGATTTCTTTTTGATCATTCATGCTTTACCGGGTTGAGATAGCTTTCCAATTTCTTTCTCCTTTTCTAATGCAAGAAATAAAACTAAACTTCCTTTCAAACTAGAGGCTATGTGGTTCAGAGGTCCATTTTTTTTTTATTTAATAAGAAATTGGTGGCTTTTCAGTCCCTTTTTTAAGGGAATACGAATTTTCCAACTGAGTAAAAAGTTACACCTTCTTAAAAGTAAAATCAAAGATTGGAACATTAATCATTTCAAAACATTTTCTTGGAAAAATTTCGCTTAGAATCTAAGTTTTTTGATATTTAAGAAGAGGTCATCAAAAAGAGAAATGATAGTTCTCTCTTTTACGAGGAAAAAAAACTCAAAGTTGAGTTAGAAGAGATCCTAGCTCGAGAGGAGTGCTATTCGAAAGTAAAATCAAGAGAAACTTGGCTGAATGAAGGAGATAAGAATACAAAAAAATTTCATGCCTCGACCAAATTACATTGTCAATCAAATAAAAGGATATTGCATTTGAGGCTGTGAATTATTTTAAAAATATTCTTTATTTAGATGCCCCTTACAATTCTCATGGGGAGAATGAGATATTTGACAATATCCCAGAACTTATAAATGTGGATCATAATAGTATGCTAATATCTAAGTTCACTCTTGAGGAGTTCAAAGAAAGCTATCTTTTCCCTGGAAGTTGAGAAAGCTCCAGGTCTGGATGGATTTACAATTATTTTCTTTCAAAAATGTTGGGATATTGTGGATGTTGATGTATTTCTTTCCTTAGAGGAATCAAGAAGATACATAAATGTATTAAAGGATTTCAATTCCACTTTCATTGCTCTCATCCCCAAGATTTCTGCTCCTTCCTCTTTTCAGGATTTCAGGTCTATAGCTCTCTGTAACTCAATTTATAAGATCTTCACAAAATCTATAGCTTCTAGATTGGCCAAGGTATTACCTCTTATCATCTCAAAGGAAGAAGGTGGTTTCATTCCAGGGAAGGATACTCCCTAGGGTGCCATTTTGGCTCATGAATTTTTGCATTCAGTCTCATTTGAGAAGACACCAGCTATGATTCTCAAATTAGACATGTTAAAATCATATGACAAAGTCAATTGGGACTTTTTATTGAAGATCTTGAGAAAATTTGGTTTTTTACAAGCTTAGTGTAAATGGATTCACTCGTGCTTCTCGGGAGGAATATTTTTAATTATGATTGATGGTTCTCCTCATGGATTCTTTTATTCTTCTCAGGGTGTGAGACAAGGGGACCCTCTTTCTCCTTCCTTATTCATGCTTTTAGTAGAAGGATTAAGTAGATCAATCATTTCTATGTGAAATGAAAGGATTTGGAAAGGTATTTCCATTTGCTCCTTTCCTTCCCCAATCACACATTCACTTTTTTCTAATGACACTCTACTATTGGATCAAGCCACCATGGTTGAGGCTAAGGTTATCAAAAAAAATATTTCAGATTACTATTCATATTCTAGTCAAATCTGCAATGCTGCAAAGTCAAAGATATTTTCCTTCTAAATGTTGACCCTTTAATTGGAAGACAACTTCTTAAGTTTTGGGGTTTTCAACTACTTAAAAAATCATCATTTTTCTTCTACCTAATATAAGAAGATTTGATTCAAAGCAATGGTTAATGCTTTTTAAAATAGTAGCTAAGAAAGTATCCACCATCAAAAATAGCTATTTTCTTTCATATAAAATTTTGTACAGATTTGTTGTGTATGCCTTTTACATTACCATTTTATAAAAAAAAAAAACCATCTTAATAGTGATGGATGATTGAATATGATTAGAAATATTGATATAAAAATATACATAAAAAATGTAGAAGCAATCATATTTCAACATGAACTATGGGAAACTAATATTCACTTAGTTTTTTCCTTTTTAAAATTTCGAGGTTTCTTGATTTCATTTCATGATATTTGCTAACCCTAACTAAAATTAATTTAATATCACATTAAATAAATATAGTATTAGTAAATTAAATCAATGTATTTGAATAAAAATCTCTACCCTAGTTATCATGATCAAGAAGATTATCATCTTGAATATAAAATGTCTCTAATAAATCATGTGTATGATTAACTTTTCATACATGGTATCTATTAGAGAAAAAAATGATATGGTAAGGTTTATCTAGTTGATATGTCATAAATTTAGTTTCACCTAAGATAAAATTGACAAAAGATCGAATGAACTTTTAATCTGATACAATAAGATGCTAATTATTTATGACAGCCAATTACATAATTATTTACACTGGTCAATTTCACCACAAGATACTAATTATTCACTCGAAGATGTTATTTCATATCATTACTAAAACCCATATTAATAGAGGATGTTTATTTCATCACTTCTTTAATATAATTTAAGGGTTACTTAGTCAAAGCTTCTATTTTGAATAACAAGTTGTACACGTAAATGAAGTCATTGAATGAAAAATGGATACACGTTTAAGGAGAGAATCAAGTTGGGTCGTCTCTAGTACACCATACAACTTCGAATATCTCACTATGGAAGAAATTATTTCAACTATATTTGTTATTTATGCCTCCCCTATAAATGGGTCAGAATGATGCATTGAATCCCATCTCAATCTTCATCTACATACTACATACTGATTATTAACATTTTTCTCTGCATTTGAGTTTTTAAAAACTCTCGACCCTAAACATGGGAAGTTTGTTGTGGATGAAAATAAACACATTTCTTGCTGTCCTTTTCCTTATGTTCATACTTGATGGCTCTGCTTGATATAACCTACCAAATATTCCAAAGAACAATAATGCGCTTACAAATATTGAGCAGTTGCCTGTTTCAGGTCCGGACCCTGGTAATTCTCCAACCAACAATAATGCGCTTACAAATATGGAGAAGTTGCCAGTTTCACCTCCGGACCCTGGTCATTCTCCAAGGAACAATAATGTGCTTACAAATATAGAGAAGTTTCCTGTTTCAGCTCCCGACCCTGTTCATTCTCCAACGAACAATAATGTGCTTACAAATACGAAGCGGTTGCCTGTTTCAGCCCCTGACCCTTGTAATTCTCCAATGAACAATAATGTGCTTACAAATATGGAGCAGTTCCCTGTTTCACCTCCGGACCCTGGTCATTCTCTAACAAACAATAATGTGCTTACAAATATGGAGCAGTTGCCTGTTTCAACTCCCGACCCTGGTCATTCTCCAATGAACAATAATGTGATTACAGTATCAATGGATTTATTTTGAGGATTAGAGTGTAAGATAAACTAACACATAAAGCATGTAATCCAAAGATCCTATCAAGAACAATGGAAACAAGAACAATTATACCTTTGATTCGCATGAGTTTCCATGATTCACCTTGATAGTACCTTCTTGCTTGTTGGTTGACGTGTTGCCCTCAGATTTGATGAGTGAGCAATCTGCAAATAAATGTCTATGTCCTACACCAAGCTTTGAAGGATTTGCACCAATGTCTAATGCCCATGCCTAAATGACTATGATAAAAATGACTCTAAAATGCCAAATTAATCTAAGTATTAATATGCCAGAATATTGTAATCTATGTGCGTAATCTAGAAATGAGAGCAAAATAGCATTTTATAGAAAATGCCATTTTGAATGGACAGACGAGATTGACTTCTGACAAAGACCTAAAATTAGAGGCCCAGATTTAATCTGACAATCCCTAATCAGGGTTAGGGCAAAATCCTTAAGTGAGCAGTCAAGATGTCATCTAAGAGAATCACAACTAAGGTGGAGAATGTTCATATAAATTAATTAGAAAATAAAGATTTTCATAATCAAGAAGATAAGGGACTACCTCGATTTGTGAGATTCAAAAAATCAAGAAGATAAGAGTTGGATCAAGATCGATTTGGAAAATCGAGAATCTGCCCGACACTTCTATTTCTTTGGAAGATTAGTTACCATTTCTTGAATTCAAATTAATTAAAATAATGATTTTAGGAGACAACACCCTTCAGACATTTACCAAATGGACCCATAGTTAAGAAAGTGATGACATTTTAAATAATTTCATTTATTTAAAATGAGAGGAATATTAATTTTGACAATTAAATAATTAAAGATAGTTATTTAATTTAGCAGATAAGATTAATTAATTAAATAAATTAATCAATTTATTTAATTAAGACAATTAGTGACATATTAAATAAATAAATAAAACTTATTTATGTAATAATCAGGAAAAGAATACAAAGACATGAATTAATTAAACAATTATAAATTATTTAATTAATAGTCGAATGTGGACCAAGGACATAATTAAATGTCTTCATTATGCTAGGATGAAAGTGGTAAAAATGAAGTTTGCAGGCCTAGGTCATTTTTAGGTGTGTACATTTTTGCCCTCTTTGTCATAATGTCGCTTGTCGCATTGTAACAAATAAATTAAGTCAAAAAATGCCCCAGTGCAAAATAAGATGAGGAAGAATGACGAGGAGGGTAGCGGTATGCCCCTTCGAGAGGATAGACGGGTTCCTAGATCACGGGTGTGCTCTCGAAATTAATGAGAAGACTAGAATATGAAGAGACAAATAAATGTTATTGCAAAAGATATGGATGATGATATGGATGCAATGCCTATATGAGATGAGTGAGAGAAGACGACAAGACTAAAGAAGATGCATGTTAGTTCCTAGACCAAATCCTTCAAAGCCTGACTGTAGGACTTTAATATTTATTGCTCTTAATCATCATTGGGTGGTAAAAATGACACAAATGGACAACAAACACCATGATATGATGTAGAACAAGGTGTGCAAGGTCATCCATTTTAAAAATAGATAGTCACAAACAAGGAATGTCCTAACTCATACTAAGGGCGAAGTTTCCCTAGTCTTTTTGTCAAGACAATCCACAGACAGCAGTCAAAGAAAATAAATAGGCCAGGAGACGTCATCGCACCTCTAAATCCTTCATGGGACATCCTCGAGGTAGCTAGTAACATGACCAAAAAGACAAGACAGTAAAAATATAAGACAAAATAGACAAAATAGTCAAAAGATAAGACAAGATAGACTAGAAAGATTAATAGCCATTTAATTTTGTTTGCCAATGTTTATTTGCCAAAGATTGAATTCTTGTCGGTTTGACAGTTTTGATAGTTTAATATTTTTGCCAATTTGACGGTGTTGACGGTTTCATGGGGCCTATTGTCAGGAAGGACACATCCTGAAAAAGGAAAAAAATATTTTGACGAGGTCCAAATCCGAGAATGACACATCTTGAAGAGGACCAAAGAGTGATGAGATTGACATTGTTTTGACTAATATGTTTTGGCAAGTTGACTAATGATGATTGTATGATTGATCGGACTATGCTATCTAATTTTGACCAATTTTGACATTGACATTTTGAATGACTGTCTTGTGTCTAAGTTTGACTATGTCTGACTTATTTGAGTGATGTGACGATTATGAAAAATGCCATGATTTTATTTGGACAAACCTAAAAGGACTGACCTAATGTCTCGGGGACTCATCGACTGATGGCCTTGCCTACGTAGCAAATGCGTAGAGACAACGTAGTTCAACAATGACATTGAATGACTAACATGACTGACTTTGACTCCATTTTTAGGATTTTGACATTGATTTAGATGTTTTAGTGTTTTCCTTTAGGATGTTTTATGATTTTTTTGTCTTTTTTCAAGACTTTTTATGATGTTTTTGCCTTTTTTCAGGACTTTTATGATGTTTTTGTCTTTTTTCAGGACATTTTATGATGTTTTTGGTCTTTTTGAATGGTTTAAGAGGATTATGAAAAATGCATGTGAATGATTCCTACACATGAGAATCCAAGGAAAAACATGATTGTGCCCCTAGTCAAGCTGAATACCAATTGATAGGTGATGACAACGTTGTTTGACGTGGGAAGGACGCATCCCGAAACAACGTGAGGATGATGACGATAATGTGACGAAAGTATGGTGGTCTCAATCGGGCCAGGAACGCAGTCAAGTAAAATTTTGGATAATGTGCTTGTATGGATTTGGAATGACTCGATTAGGACTAGATGGGATGATGATTATCTTTAGACCATTTGACAAGGGAAAGCCAAGATAGGTGACATACATGAAAGGATAGGGGGTGGCCTTGGTAAAGGACGGGAGACATGAGACTAAGGGAATTGTCATATGATTTTCAAGGACTATGTCACGTAAGAATAATGAGACTATGATGGTCAATGACATGATGTTTCGTAAATCATGTATAACCGAAGGATAGACATATCAAGAGTTTTCCCAAATCATGATTTATGTGTGCCATTTATATGTCAAGACTGAGGTAAGTGGGAAAAATGCGTGGAAATGATAGGATGGACACCAATGTCATGAGGAAGGCATGGGAAAATGAGATGACTTGCCCCCAAGTATAAAATTCCACATAGATGATTTATTTTACATATGATGCCTATTTGCTAGGTTTTCATCATGGTACTTATCCAGGGTGCTTGTTTGCCAGGTTTTCACCATAGGACAAATTTTTTCTCTTTACTATTTTCAAATCAGTGATGTGACCATGGTCAGCCAGTGTGTGGTGTGTGTGGTGAGGTTTAATCTGTGGATCTTCAGTGAACCATCAGTGTCTGGTGCTAAGGTGCTCAGTTATGATAGATGATGGTAGATGTGGAAAGGTTGTTTGGACATTTGGATGAATGACTTTTTATTTTCCAAACTTGGGATGGTGGATGATGAATTTTGGAGGGATGGTGTTTGGAACCAACAGTTTTAGATGCCTTGTTTGATGACCATTTTGAAGGTGGACATTTGTTGTATGTGGGAGTCCTCTTGTCTTGTGGCTCCAAATTGTGATTGACTTTTGTATTTGACTTGATGTCTTTGTTTAATCCAGCTTTCTTTGGGATCCATTTTAATTTCATTTGTCCACTTGTCCTTTTGTTTGATTCAATGGCCTTTGACATTTGATTTTGATATTTTGACTTGTAAGACTTTTGTTTTTGTTGGTCCTAAAGGGAAGGTTTATTTATGATGGAATGACGGTTCATGGTGTGGGTGGAGGGGATGTTGGCAGCAATATTATGACAAGGATTTCTCATAGATTCCATTTTGACATTTGTATCTGAAAAAGTTGCCCCCAATATCGAGGAGGTACCACTCACATCGTTTGATTTGCTGTCTGAGGAATAGCCAAGACCTTGATGTCTATAATTTGCTTGAAGTTGTATTGGTTCTAGAATTCCTTGCTCATGTATGCGTAGTCCTTTGCCTTGATATTGCATGCTTTGACAGATTCTATTTGTGATGGGGTATTTGTTGTTTTGAAAGAAAGATGCTAACCCATCATTAAGTATGTGGATACTGTCACTTGTAATATTTTCGTCTGCAAGAAAGCCTGCTCTGACAAAGATGGATGACCCTAGTTGATAAAGTTTCTTAGCTTCATTGTCATGTTGGACATATTCCTGACTAATATCTTTGGTCTAATCGTGTGACATGTCAGGTTCAGATGATTTTGTTGGTGCTTCCAAGGAAATGTCGAAGCCATCATTATGTTTAGTGTCATAGAGTCCAATGATTTTAGCTATAACTTGATCATATGCAAGCATGTCCCTAGTGGGAGATAATTATTTCAGAGGAATATCATCTATGTGTCCCATGAAGGCAAGTGTCTCATCGTGGGAAGTGTCAATAGTCGAGGCTTGTATAGGGTCGACAAGTGTTTGATCATTAATGGTGTAAAGGTTAAGGAGTGGATCGTTTTGGACTTCTTGGTCAACAATAGGGTCTTGGTCAAAGATGGGGTTGTCGTAGATGATATAATCGGAAATGGAATTTTTGTTAAGGATAGGTGTGTTTTGGATGTCATGATTATTTTGAAGGACATCTTGAATGGAATTTGAGATAGGGTCATGGGATGGACTACCTTGTTCTTGACATGAGGGTGACATTATAAGGTGATGCTTTGGACTTTCATTTTGACATGTATCCTCAAGTTTATTAAATGGGATTTGACTTTGGACTATGATAGAATTTTCATGACTAGATGTGGCTTGTGAGGGGATGATTTGAAAAGGATTAATGAATGATGGACTAGGATAGGACATGGGGACTTGGACTGGACTAGTATGTG
Organism: Sequoia sempervirens; assembly: GCA_007258455.2. Lineage (NCBI taxonomy): Eukaryota > Viridiplantae > Streptophyta > Pinopsida > Cupressales > Cupressaceae > Sequoia > Sequoia sempervirens. The sequence continues at coordinate 594 of VDFB02182860.1, read as the reverse complement.
AAGGACTAGGATATGACATGGGTACTTGCATTGGACTAGTATGTGAAGGACAAGGGTATGATGTGGGGACTTGAACTTGGTATGACATGGAGACTTCAAGTGGATTGGTGTGATATGATGTGGGGACTTGACATGAGTTGGTAGATGGTTGATAGGGCACGTAGATGTTGACATAATTGATAGGCGAAGGACTAGCATATGATGTGGAGACTTGGAATGGACTAGTTGATAGTTGGCTTCCCTTGTCAAGGTTAGGATAAGGATGATAAGTGGACGTTTGTTGTGAATTACTGGTAGGATTTATGTCAAGTAACTGTTGATGGTGAGGGTAGACAGATGGAGGTGGCAAAGTATTTATGTCAAATCCTCATGGTAACCTAGTCCCTTGGTCTAAAAGCATGGCTAGATACCTTTGAGGGTCACGTAAGATTGATTTTTCTACAAAGGAGACTATATCAAGATTTTGTGCTGCAACTTCTAAGTCTTTTGCATATACTCGTCCATTTTGGTCTCTTTGTATGAATGGTTCAGAAGGATTTCATGATGAAGATGGCATGTTCATGGAAGATTGAATGTTCATGTTGTGAAATGGGT